>PVKN010015941.1:0-18182 GCA_004027915.1 Capromys pilorides
TAGGTACCAGAAGTCAAACTCAGGACCTTGTGTTTTGTGCATTCTCAACTCTTGCAATTTTTTTTCTTTTTTTTTTTTTTTTAGAAGAGTGACTTAAATACAAAATGCATTTGGAAGAGTTAAAAAAAATTAAGGTTTAGTGAAAGTGTTAATGCTTAATTATTTGAGCAATCTTATATACCTATATCTATTAATCTAAACGGATCTGATGATGAAAATATATATTACAACCATTGTTAAATTTTTGTTCTTGCTTTGAAATTCTGTGCTATATGTACTCTCATTTGTTATTGTTTTTCTCTGTTTCTGCTATTTTTACTCTTTAAAATAAAATTTTAAAAAATACTGGTGCATAAAGAATAACAATCTTAAGTAGAGGAGGAGACAGAGGGAAACATCAGATATTGAGATGGATTTCTGGGCAGGTTAATTGTCCATAGTCTTTTTTTTTTTTTTTTCAAAGAGATACAACTTTTTGGTGCATGCCTGTAATCCCAGAACTTAAGAGGCTGAGGCAGGAGGATCAGTGTGAGTTCAAGATCAGCCTGGGCTACAAAAATGAGCTCAAAGCCAGCCTGAACTACATAGTGAGATGCTGTCTCAAAAAGACAAAAAAAAAAGAAGGAAGATACAGCTTTCCTTTCATTAACAGTTCCTATAATATGAAATTCAACTAAAGTCTTTCACAGGTCAAGTTAAATGAAAAACAGCAAGCAAAACAGAATTTCCTTAGTGTATCAGAGTATTAGAAATAACTTGTCTTTGTACCTCTACATACATTTCAATATCTAAATTTGAAATTTTTTAAAAAGACATCTCTGTGACCTTTAAAAATGCCATAGTCATGACAACAGATTTTCCTGAAGTACAGATCATAGTTGTTTTATAAATGATCAAGATACAGATACACCCTCAGATGCTCTTGGAAACACATTTAAGGATGCACCACCTGTGATACATATAGTTTTAGTTTGCTCATAGTTTTTGGATTATGAAGAATAACCATTTCATTTTATACAGCAAATTTAGCCTTTAATTACTGTAACTTAGAGAGATCACAAATTAGAGTTTTAAATTTTCTCAGTGGGCTTTCTCCCCAATAACAAAGATGTCTTGTGGGCATTTTTTTTTTTTGCCTCATGACATAATTTGCATCAGTGGGCTGTTGTATTGGCAGTTTGTATTGGTCATGATTTATTCTTGTATAACCACCTTTACAGTGAAACAAATATGAAAGAGATCTTCCCAAGCACAAGGAAAATAATCTACTGTGGTAATAACAACGTCAAAGGCATAGGTGTTCCGGGCTGTTCTTGGAAAGCAGACCGGTCAACAGTCCTAAGATCTTCTTCTTTTGCAATTCTTTTCCTTTTTCACAACTGCGCAGTCACTGTCCCATCTTCTACTCTGAAAAACAAAAACCAGCTTCACTGTTTGAAGAGCAAGTGTTTTCACTGGCACAGAACCATGTGGAATGAATCACAAAGAGGGTGGAAGTTCAGGTCTCTGCTCCAGTTGCTATATCCTCTGGTTTCTGCATCCGCTATATCCTCTGGTTTCTGCATCCGATTACTCCTTGTCTACCATCTTGTCGTAGCCAAGCTCCTCAGGCAGGCAGTTGAGGATCACCAGTGAGAAGAGCTCCTCAATGAAGGTGAGCTGATTGAGCGGCGGGTCTTCTCCTAGTGCATCGGGAACTCTGCCTCCAGTGCCCTAGAGCTTCTCAGGAACATCTTGGTGGCCTCCTCCAGGGTGGCTGAGATGTGGTAGCCGGCCCACTCAGCAGCTCCTCTTCAGGGTAGTTGTAATCATCCTCCCAGTTGTGCAGCTTCTAGGCCTCGTCCTTGCCCTCTGGCCAGGTCTGCTCTCCCTCAAAGCTTGGCCATGGGCTGCGTGTCCTCCTCCCCCTTCTCCCCTTCTTCCACCTCCCCTCCACCTCCTCTATTGGCTCTTCCTCCTCCAGGAGCATTGCAGCCCTGCTGCAAGCGGTCTCCCTGCTCCAGCTACCTCCTATCTCCACCTGGTGAAGTCACCTTTGCCCGGCATCATGTCCATCTGCAGGTCGTTGCACTCTTTACACAACTCTCACAGCTCTGCTATCTCTGCCATGGCTGAAACCACAGGACCCTTCATTCCTTTTAATTATGCCTGAAAGTTGAGTTTCCTTCCTGGGGAGAGATATCTTGTTTGAATACCATAACAGACATGCACCCAGGTCAGGTATACTACCTCCTCCTTGTGGGGACAGAAATAAGTCATGAACTATGGACAGTTAGAGTTAGAATAGGCAGAGCAAAAAGAGCTGCCCCAATACAAATACATTTCAAAGATCCTACTGTTTTCTTCACCAGAGACAATATCCTCTAAGGCCTTGGGTTAAAAGAAGATGAAGTATACAGTTGACAACTTAAGGGCACAAAGTCTGCTGACACTCTGCAACAGATCCTTAAACGCTCCAATCTTGGGAGTTCAAGAACCCAATGTGGAGTGGATGTTGGTATAGGCCTTAGATCAGTAAATGAGGCATTAATACCAGTTTACCCAGTGGTAGTTAACTTGTACACTCTCCTTTTTCAAATCCTAGAAGATGCTGGTTGGTCTTCAGTGTTAGATTTAAAAGATGCCTTCTTTTCATTCCTTTACACACATATTCCCAGTTTCTTTTGCCTTTGAAAACCTCATGACCAGGCCTAGAAACTGACTTAGACTGTGCTTTCTGAAGGGTTTGGAGACAGCCCTCATTTTGGGCAGCTGCTTTTCCATGACTTGGTGCATTGTGAATTTCCCAAAGTCACAGTCCTGCAACATGTGGATGATATACTGTTGTGTGCTCTCTTAGAAGAGCTCTCTAGCCAAAGTGCCCATGCTCAGCTGAGTTTTCTAACGGACAGTGGTTATAAAGTCTCTAGGTTAAGGCACAACTTTGTAGGCTTGAGTTAGGATACTTTGGCCTTATTATACTAGGGGTACCGGAAGACTGAGGTAAGAAAGAAGCCAGTACCTTCCTTCATGCAGCTCAAGACCGTAAAAGAGTGAAAGGGACTCCTAGGAATTACAAGCTTTTGTTGCATGTGTATAGTAGGGCATAGTGAGATCTCACACCCTCTCTATCAGCTTATAAGGGAAGCCCAGAGGTTGATAGTCATGTACAGGGAGCCTAATTCCCAACTGTATTTCAGAAGCTTAAGTGCTTTTAAATGCCCCAACATTAAGCCTACCAACAGGACAACAACCATTGCGATCTATGTCTTGATAAAAAGTGGGGCCTTGGTTTGGGGAGTGCTTACACAGAATCAAGCACATGCTCAACAGCCTGCAGAGTATCTGAGAGATGAATTAGACATTGTAGCAAAGAGATGGCCTGCATTCTTTAGAGCTGTGGCTGCCATAGCTCTCTTCGACTGGCAAAGACTTCACTGTATATGAGTTCACAGTGTGGCAGGACTTCTTTATTGCGAAGGGAGTCTATGGCTATTAGATAACCAACTTCTTCAATACCAAGATCTACTTCTGGAAGGATCATCCATTCAAATAAAGATATGCTTCTCCTCAAACCATGCCAGCCTTTACCATAGAAAGAAGTAACTGAGATCAAAAGTTATGGCTGCAAACAGGTAATTCTCCTTATATACTTAGCCAGAGAACACTTGTTCGATACAGCCCTTCCTGAGCTGGACCTGACCCTTTTTCTGTGATGGAAGTTCTTTCATGGAAAATGGGACAAAAAAGGCAGGATAAGCAGTAGTGACTCTACATCAGATGCTTAAAGATTCCTCATGTGCTCCTGGGACTAGTGCCCAACCAGCAGAGTAAAATAGCTGTGACAAGGGCTTGACAAGTCAGTGAAGGACAGAAAGTCAATGTTTATACTAATGATGATTATTTGTGGTTAATGCCAAGTATAGAACAACTTAATAGGAGAACAACTTAATAGGAGAGCCTCCTTATATTGGGAACAGAGAAATCACTCCTATTCTCATTCTCTCTCCTAACTCTACTAAAAACTTGGAATGGGCACCCCTGGAACAGTAAATAGACACCATAACTTTATAGGTTGAAGACTGGTTTGCAACAGACCCATTTAATCACCCTAGATTTAGAAGGCAAGCCCACAGTGATTCTTGCTGATCCTGTGAAACCAATCTGTGGCTCTGGCCACCCCATCAGTGGATATGGAGGTACACACTAGGGTTTGCATAGTTATGAAGCAGGAACGTCACAAATATTGACAAACCTGCACACTTACCCTGTCTGCTGCATCGATGGTCTGGACGTGTGTTTCACTGATGTGATCATTGGCTTCTACCATTATTCCTTCCCAAGAATCAGAGGATGTCATGCAACACATTGAGACCTTGACTAACTCTGCTCAACGGTCTATAAGTGGCACCTTGACTAGTCTTGTTCTTTCCTAATGAAGAAGTAAAATTAATAATCCAAGCTGTCCTCCAAAGTCAGCACCATGAGCCAGCCAGATAGCTCAGCAGATTAAAGTGCCTGCTTAGGTAGATGCAGGGGCTGGGGGTTCAATCCCTTGGCCTGCCCTTCCGGCCCTGCCCCCCAGGGCACATTGAGACCGGACGCACCTATAGTCTCAGCGCTTGGGAGGCTGTAAACAGGAGAATCACTATGAGTCCAATCTATGTAGTGAGACCCTGTAGACCCTGTCCTAAATACATTAAAACAAAAACAAAAACAAAAACAAAGTCAGCTGTTGTTCAAACAGCAACATAAGGGGTAACTTGTGTAATTGTAAAAGCTGAATGTTTTGTATACATTCCTGATTCTTCTGCTAATTATGACTGTTCAAGATTTGTTTTATTTTGTTTTCTGAGATAAGGTCTTTCTAAGTAGTTCAGACTGGCCTTGAGTTTACAGTGATCCTCCTGCCTCAACCTCCTGAGTGCTGAGATTATAGGCACACATCATCACACCCAGTTGTTCAAGATATTAAGAGACAGGTTATTGCCCTGTTGAGTTATGAAATTCCATGGACTTTCCCCTTACCCTCTTTATAGAAGGCTATTACTGACTTTTTCTGGTGTAAATTTTTTTGGTTGTATTCCTAATAGTTTTGTTGATCTTATTTGGCCCATGGATACTTAACTATTTCTTTGGCCTTGTCTTCTCTAGACTTAGAGATATATGTTGCCCAAGATAAGAATGTCTTGTGTCTATTTGTCTTAGTTACTCTTCTCTCGTTGCTGGGACAAATACCCGACACTCAAAATGAGGGAAGGAAAGGTTTATTTAGCTCACAGTTACTGGAGGTTTCAGTCCATATTCAGCTGGCTCCAAAGCAGACTGGCACACGGTAGAGGGCAACCCTCCATGGTGGCAGCTAAGAGCAAGAGCACTAGGAGAGAGCTAGCAGCTGCTCAAGCAGCTAACTTCTCTTCCTACCTTACATTGAAATGCAAATCACCTGCCCCGGGGGAGAGGCAGCACCCATTTCCACAATAATCAATTATGAATTCCAGAAGTTGCCCCATGACTGCATGAGGCTTTGGGGAGACACCTATACACAAACCATAACACTATTAATGGGCTTTAGATAGACCCTCTGGGAGTATCCCTGACTCCCAATCACAACTACTACCCCTTTCAGCCAGAAGTAGCCAGAATGGTTATCATCCCTTACTCTCTCATGGCAGTTGTGGGTATTCTTTGGAGGGAGGAATATTATGAGCAGCTGAGTTAGTGTCATGGTTTTGAGTTTTGAAAGAGGAAAAAATACAATATAGGACACCCATTTTGTAAGATTAGTTTATAATAATCACCGCAAGAATCATATAAAAAGAGCGTGCAAGAAATCTGTCTACATACTCAAGTCCAGATGAGGGCCTGGATCCCACAGTAATGTCCTACATGAGAACAGCTGAAGACCTGGAGCCCATAACAATCTATCCCCCTCCCCCGCCCCTGAGTCCATCTGGAGACCAAAAGCCCATGACAATGCCTCATGCAGGTCTGTTTCACAGATCTACTCTTGAAAGACCCAAAGGTCAGAGGTGGAAGCTATAAAGTCTGTACCCCAGGACAAAGGACCTGTGCTAGCAGACAAAGGGATCTGAACTTGAGCCAGAAAGCAATGTTCAAAATAAGAACCAGAGCTCCTCCAAAAGTTACTATAGCCATTCTCAGTGACAGTGAGATCCCAAGCTCCTCCGATGATGAGAACAACTGGGCTCCTAACAGAAAAGCTGGCAAGGAAAGCTTCTCTGAGAGACTGATAAGTGCACTATCTTTCTCTCCAGAGCCAGGAAGTGATGCTCACATTGAGGACCAGAGCTCGCCCACAGTGAACTGTAGCCATTCTCAGTGAAAACCAGGTCCCGAGCTCCTTCAACAATGAGAACCGTCAAGCTGATCAGGAAAGCCAGCATGACAAGGTCCTCCAAGAAAACCAACAGCTCTCTATAGCTCCCCTTCTGATTCTCCAGTTCTGCCCTTATGCTGCTGGCAACAATCCTCATGTGCATCCCCAGCACCCAGCACCACACTGGTTCAGTTTAGCTGGGTGTTACAAGCTGACCACCAGTTGCCAGACCACCACAGTTAGGTAGAAATATTTTAGGCAGTCATACAGAGTAGGTTCTTGAGGGAGTTAGTGTGGAGAATGAGAATATATGACAGCTGTGACTAGAGATGAATCCATTGAAGGCCAGGTCTCATGATGAAGATGGAATGACTAGACCTATACCTACCCGAAAGACACACTATATACTATGACCAATATTACCTGGTCCAATAAAATCTAGACCAGATAGACATCAGTCATCCAGCTGGGGGACTAGGACCTCCTGACTCATTCTTCAAAAAAGTTCTTTGCTCTTTCTGGGTACGCTTGCTATGTGGTGTGCTTCCCAATTGGATCGACATTATGTAAACAGCTATACTTTCAATCCTGCAGGTTGATTATAGTACTGGCTTGCTGGGAAGGCGTTTATGCCACCATACTATCTCACCAGCTCAACATTGTACCCACCATGTGATTTTGATTCTACCTCTTGAGTTTGCTCTATGAAACTTCCTTTGGAAACTGGGCTCATTGGGTCGCTTCTTGTTTCAAGAGCTGTTTTTCATTCAATAAAATTTTCTCCTCTTAACCTCCATTGACAGAATTCATTCTTTGATTTTGGGGAAAATTCACTCAGCATATCTGACATCTAGCAGTCAGGGAGTTACATTTATTTTCTCTATATATCCTTTGGGGCTCTATATCAAGAAGATCACACTTGATCTTGACAGTGTCTTGGAAGGAAAAGTGCAAGGTTAGAATTTTCTGGGTTTGAGAGTTTGTTCTCAAGTTTTGTAGAGCACAGATTAGAATTGAACTAGGATTGGTGGAAACAGCATGGCAGAGACTTTTGAGACTACAAGGGATTCCAAGAATGTTTAGGCTCAAGCTATTTTAAAATGCTTTTCAGTAAATAGTTGATGGATCTTTCTCTAATAACATCCACACTTTTTTTTTGATACAGGGTCTCACTACACAGCTCAGACTTGTGATCTTCCTGTATCAGCCTCCCCAGTGCTGGGATTACAGACATGCAGTACCATGCCCAGTTTTGGTGGCTGGCATGGTACGCCCAGGATTCTGGTCTGGCACAGCATGTGGTACCCAGGATCAAACTCGGGACCTTGTGCTTGCTGGGCAGGTATTTATCCCACCAAGCTATCTCATCAGCCCAACATCCACACTTTGCTCCACATTCACAGCAACCTGCAATGTGTTTGTCATTTTCATTTCCCAGGTGAATAATTGGAGACTCAGAGAAGCTGAGTAAGTTGCTTAAATTCTCATAGCTAGTAAGAAGAGTTGGGATTTGAAATGAGGTCTTTGGCCTTCAGAATCCCTGTATTGTGCTGAAGTTCAGAGAACTTTCATTTTGTAGGTGCTGCCTTTCCTGGGTGATATGCAAAAGTGTGTGATTTTTCTCTGTCCTTAGATTGCCTTTTGTATATAAGAATCCACCTGATTGCTAGCTACTCCATTGCACTGTGTGACAGTTACCACAATGTGCAAGGCCGTTTGTCCCACTTAACTAATGTTAGCATCTACCATACCAGGGACTGTGCCAGGGACAACCCTGACCTGGTGCAGTAATCAGTTTGCAAAATGCAAGGCTGAGGCAGTGCTTCAAAATATATGTATTTGATGAAAATACAGTTGTAGTTTGTGCTGTTTGCATTAAGGAAAAGTTTTAAATTTTTGTAACTATAGAAGGCAATTCCATTTTTGTGCTTTATTTTCATGACAGAAAATGAAAACACCCCAGTGCCAATAGAATCCCAGATGCTAGATAAGTCCAGGAATTGGAGTGCAGGAACCAAGGTTCAGTGAGCTTTATGCTCTTCGTAATTTCCCCAGGACTCACATTTGTGTGGTCGCCTGCTTGTTTGTTTGTATACATAATAGTTCGTAAAAATACAAAACCCTAATTAAGCAAAAAGGAGACCATGATGAGCTTCTGAGATGGAGAACTGGGAGCTGGGCAAACTGCACACCACCTGTGTCAGCCTAAGGTAAGATCAGGGTGTTTGAGGAGTTGCTTGGAGAAAGGGGAAGGAGGCTAGATCCCTCAGTTCTGAGAGGGTCCCCATTATTGGGCTGCAGAGAGGCCTTGAGTCCTGAACTGGGGTTGTGAAAACAATTGGCCATAATTGGAGTAGTTAGTGTGACAGAATTACTTTCAGTCATGGTGTTGGCTGCTCACTCAGAATCACTCTGAAGGCTCCGGAGCACAATTTGTCCTTGCCTGCTTCCAGCTCCTGGCGGCTACTGGCAACCTGAGGTCCATGCATTCTTTCCTCCAGGTTTACACGATCTTCCTCCATCTCTGTGTATCCTCTCCTTTTCTCTCAAGCCATTTTTTTAGGGCCCACTCCGGTCCAGTGTGATCTCATTTCATGTCTAAAAACCCTTTATCCAAACAGGGTTCCACGCTGGCGTTTCCACTGGCCATGACACTGGGGAGGGACTGGGGGAGTGTTGAACCCATCAGAAAACCAGTTCAGACAGAATGTCCCTGCCTCAGTGAGTCTGGGAGCAAAGCTTTCCTAACTGGAATCTGTGGCCAGTACAGAAGGAACCACTGAGGAAACCGAGTGGTCAGTGTAAAGAGAGAGTGCTCTAGGAGAGAGGCTTCCTGTGTGTGACCAGGTTATTGCTGCTCCATGGCCGAGGAAGCTAAAATTCCTAATTTCTAACAAAGCTGTGTTTTGGAATCCTGCCACAAAACTGCCTCTAGACACCACATGCTGAATCCCATTAGCTTTTCAGGGTACCTGGTACACATTCTGAGCTTTTTTAAAAAATGTATTTGGTATAGGATCTCACTATATAGTTCAGATTCATAGTGATCCTCCTGTTTTCAGCATCCCCAGTGCTAGGACTATAGGTGTGCACCACCATGCTCAGTCTCAGTCACTGGCTCAGTGTGCCCTGGGGTGGGGCTGGCTGCCATGTGGTGCTGGGGATCGAACTCTGGTTCCTGTGCTTGCCTAAACAGGTGCTTAGTCCACTGAGCTATCTCTCTGGCCCACACTTTGAGTTTTACAAGCACAGTCCCCTCCTCAGGAGTGTGTCACAGGCCACTCTATGATATTCAAACTTATACCCATTGCCACACTGGTCAAGGCCACTCGCGACGAAGACTCAGCTACACTGAGATCACTAGTGCCGCTTCCTTCTATAGGCTGCTTCTCTGCTAGGCCTCCTGACCAGGCTGCCCTCAGAATAAAGGAAACTATGAGTTCAAGGAAGCCCTAAAAACTGGAAACTCACGCTCAGCTCTGAAGAAACCCTGGAGAGTCACTGCACCAGAGTTTCTTGACTTTTGCACTCTGGTGCATAATAAAAGTGAATAATCTCACATGCCCATACTATTTTAAACTTCTTATCTCAGGGATGGAATTGTTGGGCAGTTAATTAGATGCAAAAAAAATCCCATCAGGAATACAGACACAAGCATACTTGCTTCATAAAAAAATTTTGAAACAGCACACTAAGCAATGACACATCATTGACAGTGGCACAGAACTTTCCGAAGGACTTAATCTGTTCTCCTATGCTCTACCCTATTGATTCTGAATTTGTCTGTATTATTCAGGCTTGCCAAGCCCATGGCCTCTGGACGCTGCACTCCACAGTGATTGCAAGCCAGACGCAGCAGCTCCCTGTTCATCTCAGGACTTGTCTATGTGCACATACCTGGATTGCATCAGTCAAGTTCTTGTCTCGCTCTTCTCTCATTGCTGGGACAAAATACCCAACAGCCCAAGTTAAGGAAGGAAAGGTTTATTTAGCTTAGCTCACAGTTAGTGGTGGTTTCAGCCCATACTTGGCTGGCTCCAAGGCAGAGCAGCACAAGGCAGAGGGCAGCTGTTCCTGGAACTGGAAAACAGCAAAAAGCAAAGGGATTGGCAGCAGCTGCAGCTTCTGGCCAGCCTCGCTCCCCTCCTTACATTATAAGCAGGCTACCCTGGGGTGGGGGTATAGAACTCACACAGTGCCCAGGCCCTCCACTTGCATAGGATAAGGATGTTTATGAAGTAACAACACTGGCTTCCTGCTGAGTCACATAATTAAACTTGTAAACTTCTCAAGTTGACACAATGTATCAGCCAGTACAGTTTTCCAATGTGATAGAGCAACGAGATAAAGAAGGATTTATGTTAAGGTCTTGGCTCACATGACCATGGTGGTTGAAGGGCAGGTCTATGGCCTGGAGACTCAGGCAGGAGTTCATGCTCAGTCTGAAGGCAAATAGTCTCTCCTGTGAAATTCTTTCTGACTGTCAACTGATTGGGTGAGGCCCACCACATTGTGGAAAGTAATCTCCTTTAGGTACTATATATTGATTATAATGTAAACAGTAACCACATTTACAAATTATTTTCATAGCAACACCTGGATTAGCTTTTGATTAAATGACTAGACATTGTAGCCTGATAAACTGATGTATAAAACTAACCATTCCCTGGATCCCTTTTCTGGTCCACTTTCTGTCCAGAGCGCACCCATCACTCCCAAAAGGGGGACCAACCTTCCTCATTTGGGTCTCAGAATCTCAGGAGAATGCCTGTGAGTTTTTCTCTCTCAACCAGATGTGCTGTCCTTCTGGCTACAAATGAGCTCTCGACTTGTATCACAGGCTAACACCACACAATTTGTGGTCACTCATCTACCTCTGTACATTACCAGCAAGATCATAAGAGCCCTAGATTATACTTAGTTCACCATTACAACCTGTTAGACAGCACAGGAATTGTCAGATAAACACTTAGCCAATGATGATCAGTGTTTACTTACCCAATGATGCTTCTTGTCCAACTCCTTTTTCTTATCATGGAATGAATACGACTAGAGATAATAAACCCTGTAAACACTGCAAACACTAGAGAAGCCAGCTCATGACTCCTGCCTTTAAGTTTAGGGTCATCTCTTCCTGGCTACTACTCTTTGTTCAGGAAGGCAAAGAGCCTCCAGATTAGGTGAAGTTTATTTGAGAGAGAGAGACAGAGAGACAGAGAGAGATAGAGAGACAGAAATAGAGAGACAGAGACAGAGAGAGAGACAGAGAGGTAGAGAGACAGAGAGAGAGAGAGAGAGAGAGAGAGAGAGAGAGAGAGAGAGGCACTTTTGCAGTAAAAAGAAAACACACAGGCAGAAGCTCTTGGATGTCTTAGAGTTTTGCAGCTTTTAAAGTATGCTGACACAAAACAAGCAGACCAAAGTGGTGGGACTCTCAATGTAGCCACTGTAGAGAAGAGAAGTTCTCGAGGCTGATTCCTCCAAATTTCAGGTTGGTACTGACCCTCACCTGCCTTGTCCTCAGCTCCCAGGTCCCCACAGCCACCAGTGTTATGGAGAAGACCAAGCTGATCCAAAAGGCTAAGCAGTCTCAGCACCTCAATGACATGGCCTGCATGAAAGGCGGTGACCTAGCAGGGCACCAAGCTGTCCAATGAAGCGTGCAACCTGCTCTTGGTGCAACCTGGTGTGAGAATGTGGTTCGGGTCTGCCAGTCCACCTGGAGAGTCATTTTGAGTATCGATCAGAAAACTGACACAAACAAGAAGTTGCTGCTGATTATGGGCTATCAGGAGAAAGTGGAATCGGAAGCTGTGGTCCATCTGCACTATGGTTCTGGAATTGTTGGATAAGTATTTAGTAACCAACACAACTAATCCAGAGAGTAAAGTCTTCTACCTGAAAATGATGGGAGATTACTTCCAATGCTGTTATGGTTTGTATCTGTTCTTCATACAGTCATGGGGTGGGGACTTCTAGAGTTTGAGATTAACTCATAATCTACTGGGATTATGGGTTTTAGTACTGCTGGGATTATGGGTATGAGTGCTACACCCAGCCTGGGAGTGTATAGCCTGAGTGTAACAGAGACAGAAAGACAGACTTCCTCTCTGTTGCCATTGTTGCTGCTGCTACTCCCTTTTGCTTATGCTCTCTGCCACTACCATGAACTGCTGCTCTCTGCCCTGTGCTACCCTGCCTTGGAGCCAGCTGAGTATGGACTGGAACCTCCAGTGACTGTGAGCTAAATAAATTGTCCCGTACTTCATTTTGAGTGTCACGTATTTGCCCCAGTAACAAGAGAAGAGTAACTGAAACAGATGCCTTGCTGAAGTTGCATGCGATGATGACCAGAAACAGACAATAGATAATTCCCAAGGAGTTTACCAACAGGCATTTAATATAAGCAAGAAAGAGTTGCAGCCTACACACCCAGCCCACTTGGGGCTGGCTCTTAACTTCTCCGTATTTTACTGTGAGATGCTTAATAACCCTGAGCTTGCCTGCACACTGGCTAAAATGTTTTAATGAGGCCACTGTAGAGCCTGGAGCACTGAATAAAAGACTCCTACAGGGCTGGGGAGATAGCTCAGTGGCCTAAGTGCCTGCCTGGAAAGCCCAAGAACTCAGGCCCCAGATCCCTGGGCATGGTGGCACACACCTCTAATCTCAGCACTGGGGAGGTTGAGACAAGAGGACCACTATGAGTGGGAGTTGGGTAGTGAGATCTTGCACCAAATAAATACATTAACATTTTTTTTTAAAGACTCCTACAAAGACAGCACTGTCACCCTGCAGTTGTGCAGAGACAGCAACATCATGGACATCAGATAGCACAGGAGAAGGGGTAGAGAACTAAGTGCACAGGGGGCGTCATTCTTCCACCGAACAAGAACCCTTTTTACATATCTCCATTCCTTTCTCCACTTCGATTTCCTATAGCAACTCTTAGTTTCCTGTAGCCACTCTTAGTCTTTTTACCTGGCAGCTTTGGGAAAACTCCATCTCTTGGTTTGTGTTTGTCTTGGCCTTCCCGAAGTGCAGTTACCATCATAGGAAAAGTATTAACGGCTTCGCTTTCACGTAAACATAAGTGACTTCCAACACTTAAGTAGAGGACTGGAAATGTATCTGGTATCTAAGTGATCTGAACCAGGGGCTGTGTTTTGCATTACTGTGGAGATGTGATGACAATGTCATTAATTAAAGTTTAAAGAGTTCTACATAACTTCTTAATTTCTACACTCCCTCCTTTTCTCTTGGGGTCTTGTTTCACTGATCTACTTTTCCATCCTCCTGCTGTGTTCCTTTTCTGTAGGAACTCAGAAGTAGAGATTGAAGGGAAAGTACTTGGTGTCTCTGGGCTGTGGGCCATAACTGGAAAGCCTCCTGAATTGAGTGTGATGGGTCAGATCTGTCTGTGACATTGGAAAGTTCCTCATTTGCCTTCATTTGCTGCTGTTTGAGTTGACAACTTTCCTTCCTAATAAAAATTCACTTACACCTCTAAAAAAAATAAAATTATGCACACCATAGTAATGCATGGTGGCACACACCTGTAATTGAAGCTCTCTGGGAGGCTAAAGCAGAGGAGTCACAAGCTCAAGCCCAACTCTGGCAGTTTAGTGACTTAGCAAGTCCCTGTCTCAAAATAAAAAATAGAGAGCCTTGAGGATGTGACTCAGTGCAAAAGCCCTCTGTCCAATCTCCGGTACAAAAACACAGACCCTATGCCCATGATGGTAAGTGTAACAGGAAGCTCTGGTAACAGAAACTGGTGTCACGCTGGCCCCAAGGGAGCCTGACTGGCCCCAGGGCTCTCACCTTATCCTCCATCTCCCCCTACCCTGATGCTCCAGCTCTGCGCAGCTCTTGAGCACAAAGCTGTTGCTTATGTGTGACAGGGACTTGCTCACACCTCATCTTTTCAAGTTTTCAGCGCCCCTTCCGCTCCCACAACTGATTCTTTCCTCAGATTTTCTATATCCATTTTCTAAAGTGGAAGATTGTTTCATATTGCTCTACCATCACCTTGAAAGGCATAATAGTTTGAGTTACACATCTGAACCAATTGGAGTTACAGAATCTGTCCGATTTCTTAACCAAGGTCATCTGGTTGGCTCCTTCCATCACTACCTTCTCTGTGCAAGTGAAACTTTTCATGCCGGGAATTTCCTAGGTTACCCCATAAAATGATTATATTTATTTTATTCATGTTTTTGTCTTTTGAGATAGGGCCTCACTATGTAATTTATTGTTTTGTTAATTTTTAAAAAATCTTATTTACTTATTTGGTAGTGTTGCTACACAGCTTGGACTCATAGTGATCCTCTTGTTTCAACCTCCCCTGCACTGGGATTATAGCCATGTGCCTCCATGCCCAGTCTTGGTGGCTGGCACAGTGTGCCCAGGGTTCTGGGGCCAACAAATCAAGTGTTACTGGGGCTCAAACGCAGGACTTGCACTTCCTAGGGAGACACTTAGACCACCAAGCTATCTCCCCAGCCCCTATGTAATTTATTTAGGCTGGCCCTAAACTTTGTGCAATCTTCCTGCCTCAGCTTCCTCAATCTTGGGATTATAGTTGTGTGCCACCACACCTAGCTATCAACCAGCTATTTTTAATGGCAATTGGCTATGACAGGGGCAGTAGGCAGGGAGACTATAGAGATTGTGGGGGAGCCATAGATTTTCATTTCTCATAATGGAGAATGAGGCAGGTAACATCACTGACCTGTCCAATATAGCATAAAACTATAACTATAGTCACTGGGTAATTGCCTGTTTTAGTCCATTTTCTCTTGCTCTAACAGAATATCACAAACTAAGATAGAGGTTTGTTTAGCCCATGGTCTGGGGGCTGCAGTGTCAAGGACCATCTGGCTCCTCTACTTCTGGATTGGGACACCACCTTTAAGATCCTTGCTGTGTTAGCACCTGGCAGAGGACGTCAGATGGTGACACAGAGCAAGTGTGATAGCCCAGGTTTCTCTCCTGTTCTTATAAAGCCACTAATGC
The DNA here is from genome assembly GCA_004027915.1 of Capromys pilorides. Lineage (NCBI taxonomy): Eukaryota > Metazoa > Chordata > Mammalia > Rodentia > Capromyidae > Capromys > Capromys pilorides. The sequence goes on from PVKN010015941.1 coordinate 15,338, forward strand.
CCTCATGGCAGGCCCCACTTTGGAACTTCATTTAATCCTAATTACTTTCTGGAAGCTCTTCCTCTAAACACAGAAGCACATGAAGTTTGTTACTGTATTATGTTTCCAGCTCATGAACTCTTTGAAGGGTACATTCATACCATAGCATAATCCAAAATATTATTTTATGGCAAGATATAGTAGTAGGTAAAAAAGGCTCAATTAGAACATTTCTGGCGTAGGGTAGGTACTGACTTTTCTTTTAATGTCAAGGAGCTGAGAGTTATCCATGCCGGAGGTGGTATGAAGAAAATGGAAAAGCTAGAAAGTGGTAAGAAACATGATAGCCCTGAGATTATAGCATAATTTGACTTGGACAATGACAAGTGAATATAAATGAAGCTAGATTTATAAAGTGATTTCTACACAAACAGACAACTAAGTTTCTCCTCTCTTTTCCTTCTTTTTAAAAGGATTTTAATGTAATCTGGTAGAGTAGAAGAAAATAGCTCAGTGTTCTGAAAATAAATTTCCCTGAGGAGACCATTAAAACAGCCCTTTTGTTTCCTGTCATACTGTGAATCAGTTACAAGGACAAACTCTATTTGTTTGGGTACATTAATTTTGCTCAATGGCCTTTCTATAAAATGAGCATCAAATTGATGGGACCGGACCTCAGTAAAGAAGAAGTTTCAATTTTCTTTGGATGGATTGTTCTGGACGTGCAGTGGAAAATTATTATTAATAGCGATTCGTGTTTACTATCGAGTGAGCATGAGAGAAAGATGGAGTTTAGAAATGCCCAACTAAGTGCTGAGCATGAGGGGACAAATTAGGGAGCAGTGATCTGCTTTTTGATGCCTGGTTGGCCAGTCTGTTTAGGGCATATTTAACATTTGGGACTGGAGGTTTTTCTCCACCTATGTCTTGATTCAGAAGCTCCAGGGAAGCAAGACAGGTTGGAATGTGATTGAGTCACTGAGTTATCTTCTGCAGGAATCACGGGGTGTGGATGTGTTGGATGTGTGCCTATATTTATTCCAGTCTTTCCGCTGCACCCAGGCTGAAGTGCTGAATAGACCCGCCCTCTGTCCTCATGGAGTTTACATTCTGTGGTGAAATCTGGCTCCTCTACCTCCTGGATTGGGACACCACCTTTAAGATAAACCAAAATCAGAGAGAAACCTGCTAGAGTTCCCTTTGCAGGCTCAGGGCTTGAGAGCAAAGCATAGGATGGAGGGTACAAAGGATGAAATGGAGGTAAAACAACTGCATCTTCCTGGGGATTAATCAGACCTCAGTGAGCCCTGTGAACAGTGGAGGAAGGAGTGCTGCTACAGTCCTCATTCCTTACAAATGTATCTGACTATGTTGTTTGCATTCTATGTATTGAACTCGTTCCTCAGCCCATTTTTTTCTCTTCTGTGGAAATAAAGGAAGACCCACCTAACAAGCCCAGGCAGACTGTTCATTCAGAGCCACTACAGCCAGGGGGGCAGCCACTGTCACCGATGCTTGGCAGGGTCGTGAAGGCAGGTGGAAGAGAGGGAAGCCTTCAGATTGCAAAAGGGAAGGCTTCAGGTGAGCCCTGAATGGAGACTGTTGGCTGGAGGAAGCTGGAGGTGGGAACTAGAGGCCAGACATTCTTTGTGAGTGGCTTAGGAACATGACTGGCTTTCTATGGTGGGTGCTGAGGTTGAAGCATGGCCAAAAATGATAGAAGCTATCAGTTATTAACAAAGGCCTAGCTGTTTGCTAAAGTACTATGGTTTGCCTTCCTAGGTTGTTTCCTAGAGATAACAGGCTGATTATTATACTTGGGGACTAGAGTTCCATGCTTATATAGTCTGGCCTTTATCTCCTTCTACATTTAGTTTTTGGACCTATTTTACTGAGATTGCTTCATCTAATTTTAACTTTTTGATCATCTACCGTGAACTAAAATCACAACCTCAAGCTTGCCAGGCAGGAACTATACCACTGAGCTACAGCCCCAGCTCCAAGGGGAATATTTCTTATTCAACATTTAACTTCCAAAACTTACATATTATGTTGGCCATAATCATTATTATACTCATAGTCATTATGATTGAACATTTAATTTTAAATTACATAAAAGTACCTTTTATGTATATCAAAAATGTTGAAATAATGGGCAATTTCCTAAGGCTAAGCCTAGCAGATGGGTAGATAGGCGACAGGATGGACATGTGAATTTTAATTCCTTTAACTATGGTCATTTTCAGCATAGCTAATGACTTAAGCTTCAAAGTTCTGAGAAAATGTGTTACAGCTTCTTGATAATAAGGGACACAGTTCTGACTTCCCCTAATTCAGTTATTTTGCACCTTGTTTATGACCACTATTTAGCCAATTACCAAATGGTTGTGTTGATCCTTTTCATCTGTAAGTGCTCCAACTTTTTTATAAAACCGCAATCTCCCTGTCATGAGAAGATGAATCATTTTCGTTTTTCAATTATTCGAGCTTTAGTTTAGGACTTTAGTTAATGGCTTTGCAAGACATTGATTAGAGAAGTCTTTTTCTTTCCTGATTAAATGCATGTATGATATCTTCTCTGTAGCTATCTTTTATTTGTATCTAGTAATTGTGGATATAAATATATGACTACAGTGATCTGTCACATACTATAATATGTGAATTTTTCAGGAAGCAAATAGTGTTCTTTTTAAAGAAAATAATTTCAGAAGATTGTCATTAGTCAGAGTAAGGATTTTGGAACTAAATCTTGGTAAAATAAATGGTTTTCAATAAAACACTATAATCGCAAATCGCTCTTGCCAACTACTGTTCAATATTCCTTCTATGATAATATTTTTGTATTATACGTAGATTGAGGATTTGC
>PVKN010015942.1:0-18178 GCA_004027915.1 Capromys pilorides
AAAAAATTTACTTGTATCCTATGGGTAAGATTCTTTTCCCTTAAGTTACTCAAGTAAATTTTAAGTATCCATTAAAGTGACTACGATTTCTTTCTTCTTTAGTCTGTTGGTATGACTAATTAATTTGTGTTTTCCATATGAATTTTACTTGCTAAAATCTTTAAATTCATAAACTTTTGTGTCATTACCAATGATATCACTTAGAAATTCTTACAGATCAATAAATACAGCTGAAATGGAGTCCACTAAGAAAATGTATACACACTCCAGGAAAACCAAACAGTAAATGTTTTCACCAGATGATATTACTGTCTTATGGGAAACCCCAGGAGACATCATATATCACAGAAAACTCTCTGTCATGACAGCCCTCAGAGGAGAAATTCAAAGTGCACATGCAGCAATCTCAGAGAGCAGCTATCCAAGCAGCAGATCACCATGCTAATCAATGTTTGGAAACTGATGGCCACCACTTTGAGCACCTCTTGCAATTTTATTCATATTTTAATTCATTTTCATGAGAAATAAGATAAAATTGTAATGAAACAGCTTCAAAACAGGTTAGTAAGACAGTTACAAGAATTAACACATTGTTTATTGTTGTCTTCGCAGTAGTCATTCAGAGGACAAGATGTAGACCTGACATGTGATCAATACTAGTACAAAGTTTTTTCTCAATAACCTAAGCGAAAGTAGCTGTATATGTATCTGGACTGTCTTATAAATACATATTTTGTTCACAACAAAAGGTTCATTTCTTTAGATCCCCCTTTTCTGTTTTGTTTTGTCAGAGATGGTGTTCCATTGTAGTCAGAGAAGCTGTATTTGGAGAATTCTTTAAAGAACATTTTCATACTTGATGCCAGACCAAAGATGTGCTGATAACTCAATACTATAGCATCTTGTAATTTTAGAGGTTACAAATATACTTTCATTAATCAAATGATGTCTCAGTAAATTTAGTATTAAGATATTTATACAAGCTTTTATTTTCTTGAAGTGTTCATACAGTTTGGCACTGGTTTTGTATAGTTAGTTATACTGACTCATGGCAATACCTGAATTTGACATGATTCCATACCAAGTCCCTGCAATGATTTGCCAATATTGACATTATTTGCTAAGAAGGCACATAGCATTTACTCTAGAAGTACTTGGTTCAGTTCCACATTAGGTAAATACATGTGTACATTGAATGTTCATTTTGACAATGAATCATTACTCCTTAGCATTTAGGCATTAAGGAAATCCTCCATTAACTCAGTGTCACACTGCAAATGCAAGTGCATTCAAACATGAAAATGATGCATTTCCTTTGAATTCTGAGTCTTTAAGAGTGTGAGAAGACCTTTCTAATGCCTTGTGAACTTTGTGTGGTCAATCCTGATTGCGGGTCTTCCATCAGTGATTTATCTCTGAAAATTTAGACCAGTTACGTGTTCTTCAGGCCAATATCAGGAGAAAGTGCAACTAAATCCAGTTACATTGCAACTTGGGATGGGTGTTGACTAACAAAGAGGAGATGAACTGCTTATGATAGACATCTCTAGAAACTACATAAAAGGTAAAATAAACTTTTCAGTACATTAATATTCTATAAAAATCTACATATGCATTATCTTACATACATTGCTTATGTATTTAAGCATTTGACAAAATTCTTACTTTTACGTGTTTGGTACAGTGTCCCACTATGCACCGCCGACTCTGGGATTACAGGCATGGGCTTCTAAGCCAGGTCTCAGTGGCTGGCTCAGTGCACCCAGGGGCGGGGCTGGAATGGCATGCGGTGCTCAGGATCGAATCCCAGGCTCTGTGCTTGCCTAAGTAGGCCCTTAGTCTGCTGATCTATCTTGCCAGCCCTTGACACAATTCTTATAAGAAAAAATTCTGACTTACAAAAGGAGAATAGCAGGGTAATCAAGGGGCAAATGAATAAATACTCTTATTCTGAGATTCTTCTATAAAACACACACAAACGTTAAATAATGCCTCTCACAAATATTTATTTGTTCTCAACGTGAGTATAATTTCCAGAAATTATATACCTGGCTGCCTGAGTGAACATATATAGTTCTGTGTGCCAACAGTGTAATGTAAACTTTTATGAAAAATTTTATGAAAATTTCAGAATTTTTTCATGAAAATGGAAATAATATTCATAAGTAAGACATTTTCTAAAAAAAAACAAGCATCGTATATAAAGGTTAGAACATCATGCTGCATACTAATTTGGAAAATGATCAGTTTCACAAAAAGCATAAATAGATGCCTCTGACTGAATGGGATTAAAGACTTGTCTACACACCACTGACGTGATGGAGAGATTGATAGCCCTAAAAATAAATCAACTCCATCACTTTCTACTTAGAAGTTTTGTTAGGCATATCAACACTGTCTATCAGCTTGTAAGAATGGACACTAGATTTCCTAAAAGCACATTGTTTCTACTACATATGGACCAGTATTATTAATATTGTTCCCTTCCTCTTATTTTCCTATCCATCACAATCCTGTAAGAATGGGAGCAGAGAGAATGATCTTCTATCAACATGTTTACCAGCTTTTCAGCATCAGTGTAGATCCTAGTTGTCTGGACTTGTGCTTAATGTAGTTTTTTCAGCTGACTATGACTATGACAATTTCATACATGATACCATTGTTTGGAGCTCTCAACACTGTTTAATGTTTGTTCAATTTTCAAATACTCAATAGTTTGTACTTACTTCAATAATGATATTATTTGGCGGCCAGGAGATAGCTTAGTAGAATAAGTGCTTGCCTGGCAAGTGCAGGGTCCTGAGTTCAATCCCTGGTACTGCAAAATAATAATAATAATAATAATAATAATAATAATAATAATAATAATAATAATAATAATATTTGATAATGAAGTTATACATCATGTATTTTAACAGATTACTTATAGAAGGCTTAGATCATCCTGACAAATATTAGTAAGAACATTAATAAAGGAAGAGTACATCATCGAATCATTTAGGTATAAAAATTAATTCACTTTGCTACCAAATTCACTGAGGTCTCAAATCTATCTTCCCATCTGCTGAAACCATTTTTCCTATACTCATGCTGTACTTTGCACTTGACAAAATTCTTTTTATGATTCACAGTCAAAGTTAAGGTCATGGGCAGGTGAGATGGTTTAGCAGTCTAAAGTGCCTGCTTAGGAAAGCTTCAGCAACTGCAGGGACCACGGTTCGATCCCTGGCACCACATGCTGTGCCAGCCCCAACCCCAGGGCAGGGTGAGCCAGCCATAATTTTTTTAAAAAAGAACAAAAACAAAGTTAAGGTCAGATATTTTCTCCTCCATTTTTCTCTCTATATATTGTATATTTTAAAAACCATTTTCCACTATCTCCTTCTCGACTTTCTGTCTTTCTTCTGCATCACCAACTCTTGAACAAAAGAGGCCCAAAGTATGACTACTGTACACTAGACAATTCCACATGGCTCTTGTAGATTGCTGTCAGAATCTATTTACTATGAGCTCCCTGTGAAGTGTGGAGTATCTCAGAGTATAGCTCTTTTAGAAGAAAGTGAATGCTTCCAATAATTTTCCTTATATAAGTGTACTCGTTCAGCGTTAGGCACTAGCAAGGGTGAAGTGAATTGAAGTTTCTTAAGGATTTATTATAAATAAGCTCATTATGACAGAGAATTGGTTATACTTTATTTTTTCTCCTTCTAAAATTATGATAGCGTCAGACTATGAACTCTTCTAATCTTAAACCATTCTGTGTAACGGTATCTAAACTTATATAAACCTTTTTTATCAAGCTAAGCAAATCTATGCCTCTGTTAATTAGTACTTGGAGGATACATGGATGAGTGAATCAAGGAATGAATTTATTTTATTAACAATACTTACGATTTTTTCTCTTGAACAACTACACCTTACTCTAATTTCCTGGTTTATCACCAAGTCTCCAAAATAATGCATACTTTAATTCTTAATAGATATCCTGACTGTGAGCACAGGGACAGAAATTAAATTAATTTTTTCGAGTGAGCCTCATAAATTATGATACAGGAAGTTACTCAGTGTAACACCGACGTTTGCAGCTTCCTGTTAATCAAGGGATGGCTTGTCACAGATCCCCAGAACCACTGTGTGGGAGAGACTGATTCAAGGTCGAACTGAAAGAAACATGTGAAAAATGTCTATTACCTTGGAGGTGTCAATGCCTTCATTGTGAAGCAATATTTTCTCTTCACCCATGGTACAAATCTGATCTCTCTCATTGACTGTTGCTTTTGGCTAAGACACCATACTTCCTGTCCCCCAAAACAACTGCCTATACAGCTCTGTCACACTTAATACCAGCAGTTGATTTTTATATATTGTTGTGAGGAAGGTGTCTTAATCCTCATTTTGTATGAATTAAGAACCACAAGTTAACTTGTCTAGTGTCCAATGCCTTGAGTTTATTTGCATCTAGATTTTTACTATGAGGTTGGTGGTTTTTGCCACAAGAATAGTTTTGCTCTTGCCTGAGTTTGTGAAAGGTATATGATAAAATCTTTTTAATGATCTCAAACATTTGCGTTTTAAATTAGAAGTCTCTGGGAAATCAGGAATATCTCCTAGAAAATGTCTTGAACAGAGGTGAGTAGATAGTACTGGATATATGTAAGTAACTGAAATTTTAGTTGACATTTATCCAGCTATTTAAAATAACTAGACAGTACTGGGAGAAAAAAAAAAAAAACTTATATTTGAGTCCCTAGTCCTGCACACAGGTTTTGGATTTTCAGTTATTGCCCAAAACTGTCTCTGACTTCTGACCAAAATTTATAAAGCCTGAATCAATTTTACTAATAGAATCACATTTTCTATGTTGACCTCAGCATTACATATTATATGCTTTATCAAAACATATACATGTGTCCTGAATTTCTAACATTTTTTTCATGCAGTCTAGTTCAGACTGTCAGAGACTGGTCTGTAGAGTTGTCCCTCTTCAAGGGAGGGAATGGTTGGGTCCAGTCAGGGTTCATTTATTGTCTTCTTTATAAGAATAACTCTCAACCTCTTAAGGAACATTCTTCACACACTTCTGTTCCTGCAAGGGAGTTAGAAATGCTTTGCAGAAATGGCATGCAGATGCCATAAAATCAGTGGGAGGGAGGAGCAGGAGACACAGACTAATGTTTGAATACTTATTCATCAGTCTCCTCCGCTTACTTACATTCCCTCGTCTTCCCTTCTTTATAATGACCTGGCATCCAAAAGGATGTAATTAACGCTTCAGATCCTTGCCATGAATCACGCCATGAACTGCAATCCTAGAAACAGAAATCCCATTAAAAAACTAATAAAACTGACCACTTTCAAGAGCTACATTTCCTAGAGAGGAAAGAGAGCACCTCTCCACGTCACACGTCAGCCCCGACCTGAGCTGCCACACACAGAAAGGTTCTTCCTACAATGCAAGGCAGCACTAGTTTGATTGTCACTGTTATTATGCTTAATGGTCCTGGAAATCAAGAAAAAAGTATTGTTGGAGTTAGCAGCCATAGATGAAGATCAGCATGTACCCTCTTTTTTTTTTTTTTTTTAAAGCGTTGTTCATCCACCTCCTGTCTGATTTCTGTCCTTTGATCTGGCTATTACACCCACATTTCTAAAGGTCACCAAGTAGAGCTGCATTTCATCTTCAGTAGGTGGGCGGCATCACTTTCAAAAGCTACCTTTTTCAGGACAAGCACAAAATGTTTCTAGGAAGAGGTGATGGCAAAGTCAGTCCTTAAAAGTTTGATTTACTTGCTAAAGAACAGAGAGCTAATCATTGTAGAATCAAAAACAATCATGCAGTGAGAACGCCACGACTTCTAAGTGCCTAAAAATTATCATATTTTTGAGACTTCAAAGAAGTCAGCATGTAATGTTGGTGATTTCTGTTATTCTGTCTTCTAGCAATGTGTCTGCACTAACCTCACTAATCGTCAATTATTTTGCTCTAATTTTATTTTTACTGCTTTTTTTCCCCTGAAAACAATCAAGAATATGTTGGTGCTAAACAGTATAAATAAAAACTAACTATGCTGGAAAAAATTAGCAAATTGCGCACCTTGTAAAAAAAAAAAAAACTCTGGAATAATTACTAGTAACATAATGACCAATAATCTCTATCTTATTTGCAGTTTATTCCAGTGATGAGAAGTTCACAGAAAGGATAGTCAGGTATGGTACCACATCTTTAAGCACTGATGAGAAAAAGCCACAGAAACTATTAAGTATGCATGGGCCAAATAAAAAACAGTCATTGGGATAGTTATGAATACAGCCAACAAAGTTTTCCACCAGGAGGAGTCAGTCATAGTTTCCATAAAGAGGATAAGGAGAAGGTTGAAGGACTCTCACTCTCTGATGTGTCATTTACCTACTGTCTAACACCTTGTACAGCTATTGAGATATGAACAGAAGGCCAGGGATGTGCACACCATATGCAGCTGTGATTTGCAAGCTTACAAGGCAGAAATGCCAGCGTACTGACAAACCTGCAAGCCTAGCCCACCTACGACACCAGTGGTCTGGAAGAAGGTTTCAGTGTTGTGATCATCTGGCCTCTGTCTTTCCCAATGACTGGAGGAAGCTAGGCGACACATGAAGGCCTTAACTGACTATACTCAGTGGGCTTTGAGGGACACTGTGGTTGTTCTCTTTCTCCTGAATGGAAGAAGTAAAATGAATGAGGCAAGCCATCCTCCAACGTTGAATGACAGTATTACATATTCTAGGTGAAGCAAAAGGGGTACTGACATAATTATAAAAGCTAGCTGTAGTCATCTTTTGTCTTATGTCTTTTAACATCTAGAATCAATAGTAATTTATATGTCATTAATATATTATCGTAGCATTCTGTATTTGTCAATATATTAACATTAAGCAGCACAGTTTTTACTTTCATATGCTTTCATAATGCTATTTATTTTGTTTTGTCTTGAAGTTCATTGTATCTCTTTACCTTATGCATTCATAGTTCCAAACAGTTGTCATGACTCACTGTTCTATCATTTAGATTATGTTATTATGCTAGCTGTTAGTTGTTGTGACAGAAATACCTGAGGCACACACCATAGGAGGGGACATTTCATTTTCGCTCTTGAATTCGGAGGCTACAGCCCATGGAGATTTGCTCTCACTGATTTGGTGACTGTGGCAGCTAAGTGCATCAGGATGGAACCACATGGGAACTGCTTCACTTCATGGTGCATGGAAAGAGGAGGCAGAGAGGTGGAGCCAGCAGCCCAACATGTTTCCAAGGCCACGTGCCTTGTGACTGCACTGGGCAAAAGCTCCTCCACTTCCCAGCAGCACACACACCACGAACCAAGCCTTAGTGGGGCGTCATGTATAAACTAACACCTGACCCAAACTACAGCAACACTAATGCCTTGGATTCTTATGACATGAAAACATCTGACAGTCAAATGAGCATCATTCTGGAGCAGAGATCTTGTCAGATGATTCTACTACTAGCTGTACTCGGGGATAGATAAGCCTGTAGATGTGCAGCTTCATCGAGATCACTCAGCTAGGGAAGAGTTGAGAATTGAAATCAAGAACAGATTTATTTTATCTTCCTGCCAGATCCTGTATATAATGCCTATTGTTTGTTCAGTACAAAAATAAATAAACACTTTAGTTTCTTCAAAAGATGGCAATGTTAATGGGAAATTTGTTATGATAAGAGTACTTATTCCTATATAAGTGGATGTATCTTGTGAGTATATACTCATAAGTGAAATAAACCAGACCTAAATGTGTAAATATAGTATAGTCTCCCTAGTGTAAGAACCCAGAAGAAGAAATAAAAATGGAGAGGTATAACACAGCTGAATGGAAATCAAGGGCTTAAACGTTAAACAATAAAGTGACTATAAGCAGAAAACATAGGAAACTTGGCAGGAGCAAAACCATGCACAGAATGAATAAAGTAACGGTCCTAAGAACCTCCAAAAGATTTAGCACACTGAGGATAGAAACATGTAACACTAAAACTACGTGTGGAATGCCTGTCATTTTGATCTTTTAGGTGTGTGCTGCTTCTAATGTAATTTTAGTTACTTCTATACTCTCTCAAGTAAATGGTTGGTTTATAAGAAAACAAAAATAGTATTAAAAGGGAGTAAGAGACTAGAAAAAATACTGAAGGATTGACAGACTATTTTGTATATGCTTAGATTTATAAATTTCAGTGTAAAAATTGTAACTTTTTATCACATTCTACAGAGATTTATTAGACTGTTAGTGATTGATAAATAATATCAATTCCAAGTTAAGTCTAAGATGTTTGATACTCAGAAAGACAGTGATGTTAAGCTCAAGTACCTACATTATAGAGTAATAGTATCCCTAAATTTTTCTTCTAGAGGGTTAAGAATACAAGTTTATAGACCAAAATTAGAGAAAAAGAAGGGCTACAAGAATAGCCAATATTTTGGCTCTAGCCCTTCAAGGTCAGTGAGGACTCAGGACATAAGGGAACCTGTGTTATAACATGCTATAACTCAGTGGTTTTCCAAATATTCTGCTCAAGGAGATTATGAGGCTACAGAGGAAAGGGATTGAAGATATACAGTGTACCTAAGGAGAGTCACTTGGAGAGAAAACATTCTCTCGGGTCTTCACAGAGAGCATATTGATCAAGCAATGGCCGTGACTTGTCCAGATGGCTAACACTGAAAACAGTTCTACAAAGCACTGTACATGGTTTCAAAGTAAATCTTGAGGGGATTTGACTGATACAAAAGTTACATGTTTTGTTATAGAGGTCTTACTTTAACTTGATCTTAACCACACAGCAGAAAAGTTTAACCATGAGGTATAAAAACTAAAGCCAGATTAACATACTGAATTATAAAAGGCTCATGTCAACAGCTTCTGACATTGCCAGTTCTGCTGATAACCCACTACTATTATGGACTATTGGGCTATACATACAACTACTTTCTCTCAGTTCAATGAGAAGATTTGTACTAACAGTGTTTAGAAAAGTTATCATGTCTGCATTCTGTACTATAAACAACTACTATGAAGACAACAATATGCAATGTATTCATTATTGTAGCTTTCCTACTAACGTGTTTTGAAAATGTCTCATTGTTATTTCTATCTCATGAAAATTAATAAAATTGAAGAAATAATAATTTCTTCAGTTGCGGGATTACAATCATTTACCACAGCTCAGCAATGAACATACCACAGAAAACACATCCCTGACATCGGCTTTGCTTTCATATTCATGGTCAAATTCAGGAGTGGCAATTTAAATAAACAGGAAATCCCCTTTCCTTTTTATGTAATAAATACTATATTAGAGCTAGATTTGCACTGAAACACATTTGTGCAATTTTTACAAATGACTGAGATACATTTCCCTTACACGTTACAGAAAAAAATATATTGTTTCTTGGCTATCTACTATACTGCAGGCATGGTACAGGACAGCTCTAGGTGTTGAGATCTGTGTCTTTCTTGGTACAGACAGGAAGAGACTACTACTTTTAGTGAATTATTCGTGTTCTATGGATATTGTAGACACATGTCCCTTTCCCCCATGCTTATAACTCCCTTCACATTTTACTTAACGTTAAGGTATCCTTCTTACTTATAACACTTATACTTGAAATAATGCTCCACAGAAACAACTTAAAAAGATGTTAGAGAAATCATACAATTTTAGGGCTGGGGACATAGCTCCCTGGTCCAAGTGCCTGCCTGTCAAGCATAAGGACCAGGGTTCCATCCCTGGTGTCACATGCAGTGCTGGCCTTGGAACCCTGAGTGTGCCCTATCGTCCCCTGAAACCAGACATGGTGGCTCACTCCCGTAATCCCAGCACTGAGGGGGCTGAATCAGGGGATCACGGTGGATTGGGGTGTGTAGTGAGGCCCTCACCAAATAATAAGTGAAAAGACTAAAAAATCATATAATTTTATTTTTTTCCAAAGATTCCATTATTGATGTGACAATAATGCAAATATCCACTGACATATCATTTTCTAGTTATTTGAATACATTTGTCTTTAATTCTTGGAATTAATAGTGTTTTATACAGCACCATGACAGTAGCATATGCATCTGTCTTTCTACCTATATAATATTATAATATACATATGATATATTTGTACTTCTATATGCTTTGACACTGTCATTCACTTTTATCTCAAATAAAAGAATCTAGTATTTCTGTAAAGCAGATCAAGTGCTGGTGAAGACCTTCACTTTTTGTTTATTAGGAAATGTCTTTATCCGCCCTTCATTTTGCAAGTGCAGTTCTTATGGCTTTTATATTTTATCTTGGAAAGTTTATTTTACTGTTGTGTCATTACCAGCTTTGTCAGTGGCTACAACCATAAATCCTAGAATATTTGTGTGAGTGTTACCTTCTATGCTATATTTCGCTTTCTCCCACTGTTTTAAAATATTTTTTCTGTGCTGTTGACAGTTGACACATGGCTTGGAATGTATTTTGGTGAGAATTTCCATGGATTTTTATCAGTCTTGGCTTCTTTGAACCTCTTGCACCTTCTTCTCCATTTTTTCCCCCAGATTAAGGAAGTTTTCATGCATTATATCTTCCATTTTTCTATCTCATTTTTATCATCTTCTCCTTTGAAATGCTACAGTGCATATAGAGATCTGCTTGATGGTGCTTGTTTTCCATCCTATAGGCTTTCTATAGTCTATTTTATTATTTTTCCTTTTTAATCATCTGTCTGCATGGTTTTTATGTGATTAACCTTTGAGTTGCTTACCTTTCTTATTTTCTTCTACTCCTTCCCTCCACTACTTCTTTTCTGTGGCCTGCTCAGCCCACCCTGGGGGCCGAGCTGGCACAGCATGTGCTGCCGGGGTCGAACCATGGTTCCTGCACTTGCCTAGACACTTTAGACTGCTGAGCTATCTCACTGGACCTTTTAAAACATTTTTGTGTTCTCAACTGCTTCTTGCATTTAAACTTCAAGTGATTAAACACAGTCTATTCTCTTTCTCACTACTCCTTTGTATTATATTTATTTTTGTTGTTGTTGTTGTTGTTCTGTGTCAAGTTTCCCAAAATTTTAGTGACAATACGTTGACCACCAGTCTTGAGTCTGCCATGTAGAAACTCATTCAATTCTTTACCAATCCCCTACACATTTAGCAACTCCCCATGAGAAAATAATAAAATCATCCACAAAGAGGAAAATCACTGCATACAAGTACATTGTATATGTTTGATGTTGTTATACAGCTTTAGACTTTGATTCAGTGGTCAGACTTAGCAAGGTAAAGGTTACCACATTTTGTCACTAGCTCAGCTGTACTTGAAAATATTGTTAATATTAACTATACTTCTTTAGCCAAGATGCAGTATATATCGTAATCAGTTTTTCTCTCTTGTAATAACATTGTGGTGACATGGGGGTCGCAATCACCAACAGAACCCATCACCAAAGGATTGGGTGCTGACTCGAGGAGTGACTCTGTATTCTTTACAAATGAGGAAGGCATAGTTACAAAGAGCCACCTACATCTAGAGGACATCCCTACACAGAGTAGGTGTCGCCTGGGGGAAGCCACAGTATGAGTTATACAGCTATCTATTATTACAAAAAATTGCCAACTATCAACACAGAAAATAAAACAAAATTAAAAAGAGAGAGTAGAAAATGCCAAGATGCAGAAGCAAAATGCTAGAGGCCCCACCCATTGTATGACATACAATGTAGTATATGATATCGGAGGTCAAACACTGGAAATTTCTTAAATGATAGCAATAGATGTGAAAAAAAATTAAAAAGCAGAAAAGGCTACAGAGCAAAGAATCTCTCCAGTACAAAAACAAATTATGCTTAAAATCAAAGATATTAAAAAAGACATATAAAATCATAGATAAGTTTATAAAATGATGAAAACAAAAAAAAATGACCAATATAGGGAAGAAATGGGATTCACTGAAACAGGTCCAAAGAGAAATTGAATAGATTAAAACTTCCATGGAAAGTATTCAGAATATGTTGAACAAAGGGGAAGATAGAATCAGATCTTGAGGATCCTGAAGACGGTGATGATGGAACGAATGTTATCTTAAGAAAAACAGAAGAGTGATAGGTGGATTTTTGCCTCTGGGATGCTCAGGTATGAAATAAAGCATAATGTTTGCACAGATCTGTTTCCTATTTTTACCAACATGCACACATTTTGCTGTTCATCATGCCAAGTACATAAACACAGATTGCTTCCTGTACCCTTCAGGCTGAAGTATTATGACACACAGCAGAATTAATATGTTAAGTTTCAAGTATATAGTAGAAAAGTATGGACTGGGTTATTGTGATAAGTGGTTACACCCCTTGGATTGAATATAGACACTAAAATCCTCAAAAAGATAGTGATACAGAGACCACAGTGTAATCATCAACAAGATAATATCCAAATCCATCTATATCTACATCTATCCATACGTATAGCATTAGCAAGTAGGCTTCATCTGAAAGGTGAGCATAAACATCAGTAAATGTAACAGATTCCATAAAGAGAAACAGAGACAAAAAATCACATGATCATCTCAGCAGATTCAGCAAAAAGTCTTTGACAAAATCCAACAACTTTCATGATAAAATCACTGAAGCAAATGGATATAGAATGACCTTATCTTCATCTGACAAAAGTCATTTATGGAAAACAGGCTACCAGCTCATCTTGAGGAGAAACTGACTGCTTTCCCTCTAAAATCTGGAACAAGGGAAGGATGTCTATGTTCACCATAATATTAATAATTAAAACATGAACAAGTCAACTAGGGAAGGAGAAGAAATAAAAAGATATATACTACTTCTTTCATATATATGGAAGAAATCAAATTACTATTATTTGCAAAAATTTCACAAGGACTCATAGAATTAATGACCGGGCTCAGCATTTTAGCAGGCAATAAAATCAACATATAAAGAAAAAAAAAAAAAATCAGTGTACACAGGGCCAGCCAGATAGCTCAGCCAGTTAAAATACCTTCTTAGGCAAACACAGGAACCAGGGTTCAATCCTCAGTGTGCTCCGCCAGCCCCACTCCCCAGGCATAGTGAGAGGGCGACTGAGATTGAGTGTGGTGGCATGCACATGTAGTCCCAGCACTTGAGAGACTTAAAACAGGAGGATCACCATGAGTTCAATCTGTGTAGTGAGACCCTGTAGACCCTGTACTAAATACATAAAAAAATTAGTGTACAACAATAATGAACCCCTTACTCAGAAAAAATTAGAAAAAAGTTAAGCAGCACATGAAACCTTAATAATAATTAAGTACTTAGAATTTAATTTAATTAAGAAAATGGTCTATGAGTCTGGATGTGGTGGCACATACCTGTAATCTCTGTGCTGGGGAGGTGGAAAACAAGAAGATCACTATGAATTGCAGTTGCACACTGAGACCCTGAAAAATTATATATATATATATATATATATATATATATATATATATACACATGATCTACAATAAAAAACACATTATTTTGAGAAAAGGAATCAAGGAAGATACTAGAAAAATGGAAATATATACTCTGTTCCTGGATAGGCAGAATGAAAACTAAAAAAGTGATCATAATTCCACTACTGATGTGAAGTTTCAAAGTTTCCAATAAAGCCTGGGGAAATAGCTCAGCAGCACAAGTCCCTATCTGGCAAGCACAAGGTCCTAGTTTGAAACCTGGTACAAAAAAAAGCCATGTTTCCAGTAAAAATTCCAATGGTTTTCTTCAAATACATGAAAAAAGAAACGATAATAATGACATTTATATGGAACCAGAAGAGATAGCAAAAGCAATCTTGGGTAAGATAAGCATTGGAGTCTCACACCTGAGGTTATTTTAAAAAGCTACTGTTCTAAAAGCAGCATGGCCTTAGAAGTACAAAGCACATTAAGATCAGAAAACACAACAGACAACGCAGACAAAACTTCCATATATTAAATTATGCAGTGTTTCACAAAATGCCAAGAACATAAACTCAAGGAAAGATAGTCTCTTGAATACATGTTCTAGGAAAACTGATTGTACACGTACAGAAGACTCAATCTAGGCCTAGGAACCTCACCACTTACAAAAAACCAAAGTGAGCCAAAGAACTAAATGCTAAAATGAATGTGCTTATCCTGCTTAAACAAGAATAACTGAAGACTTTGAGATGACAAGATGACAGGTAGAACTGAACATGAGTTGAACAGGAAATGCTGCTGAGAATCAACAAGTAACACCGTAGAAAATTAAAAACTTTGCAGAGTGCGGTGGTTGACACACTGTGTCAACTTGAGATGGCCGAAGCTTGGCTGAACTCTCTTGGTGGTTCCACTCCCTAGGGCGTGGGAATCGCACTTAGGGCAGGGAGGGCCCACCATAGAGTAACTCAGCACAAAAAGGTTATATAAGCTAGTTGAGGCAGGCTCTGGGTGCCACTTTCTTGGAGGAACTTGATAGATGCAGTTCTGCGGCTCGGGTCTTCACGGACCCCAGCACTTTCTCGGAGGAGCTCTGGTCCTCACAGTCAGCACAGAAGGAAGAGAGAGGGGACTGGTAGATGCTGCAGCTGCTGCTCTTTCTCCACTCTTTGTCTTTTTCTATCACCATAAACTTCTGTCACCTGCCTTGGAGCTAGCAGAGTATGGATTGAAACCTCCACTAACTGTGAGCTAAATAAATTTCTTAATTTTGGAAAGATATATTCCAAAATATAGTATTTAGTATTTTACCCAGCAATGAGTAAGAAAGTAACCGAGACACAATGTAAAGGAAATACTCGAGAGACTAAAAGGACAACCTACACAGCAGGGAAATATTTTTTTAACCAGCCATTACTAAAACAAAGGATTCATACCTAGAATATCAAAACAACTCAAAATGAGAACTCCCTTAAATAAGAGAGCTAAAGTAGGACACAGCAATCCCCCTCTGTGGAGTATTCCGCAAAGAGCTTCAGTGATCATACTGTTGTGATACCTGCATACTAGTTTATAGCATAGTTTGTAGCAGCACAACTTGTAATAACTGAGTCCTGGAAGCAGTCTGTATATCTGTCAGTAGATGATGGGATAAACCAAATGTCCTGTCAATTTATAGACTTCTTAGATACTTAGATACTTTTTAGTTGCAAAAGAAAATGACAAATTTGACACATGTGTAAGAAAATGGATGTGCTTGGAAAATAAATTGCTTAATTAAATCAATCAGACACACAAGTTTAAGTATCATATGTTATCTCTCATTTGACTGATGCAAACTACAAATAAACAAATAACATAGGATGGCTAGAAAGGGGCAAGAGAGGAATCTCTTGCAGTGAGGAAATCGTTCATCAGAACAACTCTGAAGTGTAAGGGGGTTGGAAGGCAGAGATGAGAGGAATGAAGACGTGCAATGTATGGGGACCTTGTAACCCCAGCTCATGTAACACTGTGGCCCACAACAGGAGCTAAGACGAATAGCAACAAGTATAGAAAAGACATAGGGGAGTTGGTAGGGGAGAGGGGAGGGAAGTCGAAGGAGATTACCAGAAAAAGAGACAAGCTGTATCGTCTACATGTAGGAACTCCGAAGATGATTGCAAATAGCACGTATTGCAAATACCAACTGATAAAAAACAAAAGGAAATTATTGTTCACATACTACTTAAAATCTTTCAAGCCACGAGTTCATAGAAGTTAACAGGAATCCCAACAGAGTAACTGTGGTGAGTCAAATGCCAGTAGCGCTGAGTGAGAGAGAGAAAAAAAGTACACAAAATGTCAATGCTCAGTTTATGCAATTTTAATTTAAGGGTAATTGCCTAAACTCTTATTGACTAAACAAGCATTTCTAGTAGTTTCGTCTTATTCCAGAATCACTTTAGCACTAGTGCCACCGTTCTGAGGAGAGGCGCTGCAACACAAACTGCTTCTTAAAGGTTGCGGATTACCAACCACCTGCTGTGCTCCGGCCGCAGTACCGGTAACGCTGTTGCTGCCAAATGAGATTCAACTGTAATATCTGCTGTCAGATCCAAAATCGGTTCTTCTCGGTTATGCGGTTTGTTGGAGCAAGACCATATTTACGAATACTCCTCTGCTTTCTCTCAGCTTTCCCAATGTTACTCGTTTTGATTGATTCCACAGTGGCATGGGACAAAAAGAAATGCGATCCTGCTTAGCAACCTCATTTTGCTGCAGTTCACATGGGAGCAAGAACCGAAAAGTGTAAGGTTCAGAGAATGTGGAGATGAAAATCAGCCCAGCGATAGGAAGTTCAGAGGAGGACAGCGATAGTTTTTCCGCCATTCAGTTATTTCCCTTCCGTTTTGCCAACAGTGTCTTACTGCAGATCTTGGAATCTTATAGGTCCTGCAGCCTTAAACATCATCTACATAGTTTTAACTCAGACAACCAGGATATTAGTGAGAAAGCACTTGAAAAGCTTCCAAATTAACCTGGTGTGAAAAGATACTTACGTAGGTAGATATTTTGTCCATGTGCTGAGGCATGTTGCTATGATTGTAATGAGACAATAAATGGGAGGGCAATTCTTCTCCAGTAAATGTTTGAGAGTAACCATCTTCCATTGGTGGGAGGGTACGCAGCAGCAGCTAAACACCGACCCCAAGATCACACACAGGGTGTCAGCAAGCCGAGTCTAGGTCCTGACGCGCGCACCAATGCCTGTTGCGCTGTTTCTTAGTTCCTGCCCCTCACTGCCACCCCATAAGGTGAGCTCGCAGTACCACATCTTCAGTAGTTTTTCCCCAATAAAAGTTTATGGACATATTATAGAAATTTTATGGAAATGTTGTGTACGTATTCCAAAAGGCCAAGTGAGATGCCAAGACAGGCTGGGTGATGGCAGCAGAGAGTGTTCCACACAGGACAGAGCAGACAGAGCAGGGAAGCCTGTACCAAGAGTGGATGGGAAAGACAAAAGTAGCATGCTTTTTCTCACTGAAGCTATGGGTAAGTAAGACCCTGTGCTTACCTCTCATGCCTCCTCGCCATTGCAACACCAAAGTCGAAACTCCTCTTCTGACGGAATAAACTTCACTGGAGTCCTCGGACCCTTACTCACCCCTGGTTTTCCACCTCCAACAACCCCACCCGCTGGCTGCCTTTCTTACTTACTGTTTGTTTGTTTATTTATTTATTTTAAGGAAGGGTCTACGGGGTATTCAGGGTCTCACTCCTAGGTGGGACTCGTAGTGATCTGCCTGTTTACAGCCTCTCAAGAGCTGGGATTATAGGCAGGCATGGACCAACACACCCAGTCTCATTTGCCGTCTCAGCGCACCCTGGGGGCAGGTCTGGCACGGCAGGCCCAGGGATGGAACACCCAGCCGCTGCGCCTGCTTGCAGGTGCTTTAGTCTGCTGAGCTATTTGGCCGGCCCTCAATCCTTTCTTTAAAGTTCAGTTTATCTATACATTTTTTCTTCTCCTCGAGTCTTACAGCTTTAACTGTCATCTATATCCTTTTACCTTATACAGGCTGTTCATTTATTTTTCTAATAAAATCTGTCTACTGGCTTCCTGTAATTGTTTTATTAAACTGAACATGCTCAAACAAATGTTTTAAAATTTACCCTGAACTATTCTCACTCTTTTAACTTTACTAACTGATAATAATATCATGAATTTGTATAACTTATATACACACGAACTGATTTTCTGCACTTCTTAACCAGAAAATAAGCCACATGCTGACAGGGAACTGCGTAGGCACACATTCCTCAGTAGTATCTCACTGTTTTAGTTATTTTTATTCTGCTGCTAAGACAAATTTCCTAGCCATCAAAGTTAAGGAAGGAAAGTTTTTGTTTTATTTGTAGTTTGTGGAAGTTCAAGGCATGGTGGCAGGGTACTCAGGCATCAGAGAAGAGCAGCTCGTGGTGGTCAGAGGAGAGTAAAGCAGGAGGGGAGGCTGCCGCTCTTCCTCTCCTTTATGTCTCCAGGCTACTAGCGTGGGCAGCAGTGTCACGCTTAATCTTAGTGTCCTTGATCCTAACATTGTTGCGGGAATCAGTCACCATATCACACATGCTGGATTCAGCCAACACTGCAGAACCCTTACTGCATGGGGTTTTGGGTGAGCCTCTAGACACGCACCAGAGAACTCCTATTGAATTACTTGCATCAATTTCCTGTCTTTTGACCTT
>PVKN010015943.1:0-18176 GCA_004027915.1 Capromys pilorides
AAAGTTTCCATGGTAGCAAAGAATTATTAAGAATAAAATATAACATAAATACTTGAATGGCAAACATATGACCAGAACTTCTAACAGTTTGGATATCGCACAAAGTTCTACTATGTTGTGGACACAGAAATTGTACATGATGCTTACTGGTGGCCAGGTATCACTTGTGGGACTGAGTTACTGCTATTTCCTTGATATCCACTTTGTAGAACCAGACAGAACCATGACCCAGAGGGTATAGGAGAAGTCCATTTGTAGAATATGCTGATGGACATAGTCTGCTGCTATATACAAAAGAATAGTTGAAAGACTGTTTTGTATATCTCTTTTTCTCCTGTGTTTAATTGTTTGCCCTATTTGGTGGATTCTTTCCATTCTCCTTCATGGAGTTGTGGTCATTTTGATCCCTCTCTAGAATATATTTTAGTAAACTGTGTAGGGATGGCTTTGTCATCATGAAATTCTTTAGTTGTGTTTTGTCTTGGAAGTATTTTGCTTCTTCATTGAACTTCAAAGAGAGTTTTGCAGGGTATATCAGTGTGGGCTGGAATTTGTTTTCTTGCAAGACTTGAAGTACTTTGCTCCATGCTCTTCTTGACTTGATATTTTGTAAAGAGAAATCTGCCATTATTCTAATGGGTTTTCCCTTAAATGTGTTCTGTTTCTCTTCTTTAGTGGCTTTTAGTATACTGTTCCTGTGCTGAGTTTCTGGGATCTTGATTATTAAATGTCTTCGTGCGGTTTTAATTGAGTTGATGTTATTTAGAGTTCTATATGCTTCAGTTATCTGAAAGTCAAAAATTTCCCCCATTTTTGGGGAGTTTTCTGCTACTACTTCTGCCCATATTATTTTTTGCATCATTTGTCCAGACTCTTTCTTTCTGACTGGTGCCTGTTAGTCTTATGTTGTTCATCTTTGAATCATCTTGCAAATGTTGAATTATTTTTTTTCTTGCATCCTGGTTGTTATTAAGAGATCTTTTCTTACCTTTTCACTAGCAGCAATGGTGTCTTTAAGGTCTGAAAGTCTATTTACACTTTCACTGAAATGCTTTTGCCAGCTTGTGATTGAGATTTTAAGTTCCTATATAGCACTTTGAATCTGCTTCATATGTTCTATTGTTTTCCTATATTGTGCTTTCAAGGATTTCATTATTTCTCTATTTTTTATGTGTCTTCTTTAGAAGCACTTAGTACTTCTTTTATTATAGATATTATTGGTTTTTTAACTTCAGAAATTATTTCTGATCTGATTTCCTCTATACCTTCCTGCAGTTGTTTCTTTACTTCAGATGCTGTTGATTCAGAGATTTCAGGTATGTGATTTGCAATTTCTTCTATGTTATTGTCTCCTATATTTGTTCTGGGTGGGCTTGGGGTCTCAGAGCGCATTTTGCTCCTTGTCTTTGTCATTTTGTATAGCCCTGCCTTCTGACCTTTGTTGTAGAGCTTTGGTGGAGGTCTTACCTTAGCACCAGATCTGGATCTACCAAGTTCAAAGTCATCCAGGAGGGTGTGTCTTGGGTCTGGCTGCTGAGCTCCACTTCTCCCTGCTGCAGCCCTTGGAGGTGAACCTGCTGTTCCACGCTTGCAAGATATTCTGCTCCTGGATCAGCTGGATGGGCCTTGTCTCTAGCCTCTTTGCAAGTTCTGTGGCAGTTTTATACACTGGACTGTCTGATGGATGAAGTTCCACTCACATGCCAGGCTTGGTTGCTTGGTTCATATTGGTCACTTCTGTTGCTCACATTTTCTATAGAATTCTTTATCTTTTCAACTTCTGTTTGATGCCTTTTCATATACTTTAATTCTTGGTTAAACTGGATTTTCACATTGTGTGTCATGTTGTTTAGCTCTGCTAGCTTTTTGTTAGTGTTTTCTGTAAACTCTTTGGTTGTTTTGTTTATTATATGTCTATTATATGTTTACTTTTATCTTCTTTGAGCTCACCAAGCGTGTTGTTGCTTTCTTTTTAACCTTATCTGTTATCATTTCAAATAATTCTGCTGTGTGGCTTTTGCTTTCTTTTCCCCAGGATACCCTATGTATTGACTTTGGGATAGTCAAGAGTTTTTAGAATCTTACTATTGCCTTTTAGTCTCATATTTCTGTTGGTTTTGTTTGCTTCGTACTGTGTTTCATGGACTGATTATAGTGGAAAACTTTTTTGCTAGTATTTGTTTGATTTTCAGTAATATACCTACTGTAAGTCTTTGCCTCTGTCCCAGGATTCTGCCACCTGTATCTATTTGGGAGAAGAAGCTGCAATGTATTTGCCCCAGCACCTAGTTCTCTGGGAATTGGCTGTAATGTTGCTAATGACACAAAGGCAATCCAGATATTGGGTACAGAAGAAAACAATGAAATAGCAATAATTATGCCACCTGGCAATAACAATATAATCAGCAACAGCTACAGAAGCAAAGACAAAGTGGATATTGACATACCCTTAGGATAAGAATTGCATCACCCTTTGCTATAGAAAAGAGATCAATAATTACAGTATAAATATAAGGACAAACCAGGCATTGATGTACAGAAAATATCTACTAAATGCAACGACTAAATGCAACAATCTATTAAATGCCACAAAATATCCACTAATAATCTAATGGTATCAATAACAATAGGATAGAGTTAACAACTTAAGTGTGCATAACACTAATGGTTATCCTAGGGAATAAAGACCTGGTGAATAAAAAAAAGTAGAATTTAAAGGATTAATCAATAGGACTGCTGGTGGGAATTCAGACTGGTGCAACCATTATGGAAATCAGTGTGGAGACTCCTTTAAAAACTAGAACTGGAAATCCCATTAAAACCAACTATCCTCCTACTGGAAATTTTCCTAAAAGAACTGAAAACAGC
This sequence comes from Capromys pilorides, assembly GCA_004027915.1. NCBI lineage: Eukaryota > Metazoa > Chordata > Mammalia > Rodentia > Capromyidae > Capromys > Capromys pilorides. The sequence continues at coordinate 2,869 of PVKN010015943.1, forward strand.
ATATTATAGTGATGTTTGTGCTCCTATGTTTATAGCAGCACAAATTGTGATAGCCAAATCTTGGAAATAACCAAAATGTCTGTCATGTAAAGAATGGTTAAAAAAGATGTGGTGTTTTTATACAATGGAATATTACTCAGCTATAAAAAATGAAAAACTAGAAGACTTCATATACAAGTGGATGTATCTTGAACATATACTCATAAGTGAAATAAGCCAGACCTACATGTGCAAATATTGTATAGTCTCCCTAGTGTAAAAACTCAAAAGAAGAAATAAAACTGGAAAAGCATAACACAGCTAAATGGAAATCAAGAACTTAAGAATTAAACAGTGAAGAGACAGCAAGAAGAAAAGTTAGGAAACATGGCAGGGAAAAAACCATGCACTTGTATATTCATAGGATGAATTAGATAGTGGTCCTAAGTATACCCAAAAGGTTTTTGACACTGAGGATAGCAATGTGTAATACTAAAACCATGCCTGGAATACCTGTCATTCAGGTCTTTTAGATGTGTACAGCTTCATTATTGCTATACTCTACCTCAAGTAAATGTTTGTTTAAAAAAGGGGAGAGAATAAAAGAATAAGAGATAGGGAAAATGCCATAGGATTAACCTGCTACAATTTTGTATATGCTTAGATTTTTAATTGTCTATGTAAAAATGTGTAACCGTTTTTTGTTTTGTTTTTGTCATATTATATAGAGATTTATTAGAATATCGATAATTGATGGAAAATACCAGTTCCGTGTTAATCTCAGGCATTTGGTATTCCAAAAGATGGTGATGTTAAGCTCAAGTACCTATGTTATAGAAGTAATAGTATCACTAAGCTTCTCTTCTGAAGGGTCAACAACTTAAGTAGGCAGACCAAGAAATTAGAGAAAAAAATGGCTACAAGGGGAGTCAATATTTTGGCCCTAGCCCTTCAAGGTCAGTGAGGACTCAGGATACAAGAGAACCTGTACTGTAACATCCTATAAGTCAGTGGTGTCCCAAATTTTCTGTTCAAGGAGATTATGGGGCCACAGAGGAAAGAGATGGATGATGTACAGTGTACCTAAGGAGAGTCACCTAGAGGGAAAATATTCTCTCAGGCTTTCACAGAGAGCAAACTGGTCAAGGAATGGCTGTGACTCATTCAGATGGCTGACACTGACAAAAGTTCTACAAAACACTGTACATGGCTTCAAAGTAAATCCTGAGGGGATTTGACTGACCTTGGGAGATACAAAAGTTACATGTTTTGGTATATACATCTTGCTTTAATTTTGCTCTAACCACCAGCAGAAAAGTTTAAACACAAGACATAAAAAATAAATCCAGATGAGTATGATGAGTTATAAAAGGCTCAAGTCAACAGCTTCCAACATTGCCAGTGCTGCTGATGACCCACTACTGTCATGGAATATTGTACTATACATACAACTATTTGCTCTTAGTTCAGTCAGAAGAAATATTTGTACCAATAGTCTTTAGAAAACTTATGTCTGCATTTTTTACTCTGAATAACTACTATGAAGACAACAACAAGCATTGTGTTGATTATTGTGACTGTCCTAGTGACAGGTTCTGAAACTGCCTCATTGCTATTTCTTCCTCATTGAAATCAATAAAATGTAAAAAAATAAAAAATAAAAAATTAATCAATGGGAGATGAGAAGGAAGAGAGAAAATTAATATTAAATGAATCCTATTGAAGTGTAGAAGAAAGTTAATAATAGTAGACAAAGTAACAGAAAAGAACAAACAAGAAAAAAAGAACAAAATAAAAGTTAAAAAAAGAACAAAGAATTTAAAAGAGAATAGAAAATAAAGAAAAAATAAGAACAAAATGAAAACCTCCCATAAAGACTGGTTCAGTCTTTATTTTATTTTAAAGAGAGTACAAAGTATTATTAAAACAAAAAATTACAAATGATACACAACTCAACTAAACAAAATAATACAAATTGCATAGTATTTGTTGTCTTGCACAGTGTGGTCTTCAAATTAGTTGTTCATATTACCAGATACAAGCATGCAAAACTGGAAGGAAAAATAAAAAAATAAAAAAAAATAAGAAAGCAAGCAAGAATAGAAGAAAAAAGAAAATGAATCAAAAAGAAAAAACAAAACAAATTAAAGATTTACTGCTCCTTTCCATAGACCAGCAAAATTCCACAGTACAGTTGTCTGAACCATCCTACTTACATACATAGATGAATCTCTTTCTCCCACTCCCTCTCCTGTCCTGCTCATCTCAGTAATTCCTTCCTTTTGAACAGTACTCACTTTTCCTAGTATCCACTGTATCCTTCAGATTTTTTCTCTTTCAGATTCTCACACTAAGGAGATAATAAGATGTTTGTACATGCTTGCACTTTTATTACACTTAGGAGTATGGTCTCTAATTATGTCCATGTACCAATAAAAACTTCAAATTTATACATTTTATAGCAGCATAATACTCCATGATAAAAGTACCACACTTTCAAAAAAAAAAAAATCCACACTTTCTTTATCCATTCTTCAATTGATTCACATTTGATTTGTGTCTAAGATTTAACTATGACAAATTATACTGCTATACACATGGGTGCTCATATATCACTGTGATATGGTTTTCAATTCTTCTGGAAAAATATCCAGGAGAAGAATAGCTGGGTTGAATGGGACCTCTAGTCCTAGTTTTTTGAGGAATCTACACATTGATTTCTATAGTGGTTGTACCAGTATGCACTCCCACCAACAATGGAGGAGGGTTTCTTCTCCCCCACAGTTCCTCCAGAATTTGTTATTGACTGACTTCTTGATGTTAGCTATTCTTTCTGGGGTGAGATGGAATCTCAGTGTTTTTTAATTTGCGTTTCTTGAATGACCGATGATATTGAACATTTTTTCATATATGTACTTGTCATTTGTATTTCCTCCTCTGAGAAGTGTGTATTCATCTCAGATGCTCATTTTTGGGTTGGATTTTGAATTTGGGGGCCTGGTTTTTAAAAATTCTTCATATGTTCTAGGTAGAAGGCTTTGTCTAAGGGACCATCGGCTATAATTTTTTCCCAGTTTGTGGGTGGGCTTTCCTTTCACTCTGTTGGTGATTTCTTTTGAAGTGCAGACTGTGGCTCAGTCTTATACAACCCCTTTCCCAGTGGATCCTGGTGAAATACTCTCTGGCAGTATGGTAACTCACTGGATTTCTTTTCCAATTCTAGCCTGCCATGAAGGAGCCACTTTGGGAATAAAACTCCATGCTGCCTATGTAGTTTGTAATGACTGTAGGTTCTCTTGGGGCTAGAGCTGCTGGCCAGGTCCATCCTTTCTCCCAGGAGCTGCCAACTCTCCACACTCACCCTTTCTCTTGAGATCAGGTTCACTGTTTGCCCCATGCCTTTGATGACTGTGCTCCAGAAGAAACAAAACACAGAGGGGGCTTGGAGTCTGTGAGCAGTTGCAGCCTGGGTGTAGAATCTATAAGTGTGGACTTGGCCGGGGGAAACCCCACTGCCAGGTAAGTTCCTCCATACACAGAGGGAGAGGCTCTGTTCAGGTTTTAAGTGGAAGGTCTTAAGGGGTCCAGGAGGCTGTTCCTAAGTGCTTGCTCATTTAGGAAAATAGCTCCACACAGAATTAGGTCAGATAAGGCAACAGGATTCTGAAGCTCTGTTCTCTTTGGAGCTAGGTTAGAAGGCAGACACTAAGGACATGAGCAGCAAGATGTGGTGAGTCAGCCGTGCAGGGTCAGAAGCCAAAGCCCAGTGTCCAGTGCTGGTATGCTTGTCAGATTCACTGAGACAATTTTCATTTTGTCTTCTGTAAACATTTAATAAAGTATTTTTTCAGTACGGGCAATCAAATTCAGGGACCCTCTGCAACTGAGCTACATCCTCCCCCTCTTTACTGAGACAAGATTGTGCTGTAAGTTCCTGATGGCCTCAAATGGTTGCTCTGTGTGCCTCAGCGTTGCTTGTGCTGGAATGACAAGTGACCATACTTATCTTTCAATAGCTTTTTATTTTTTATTTCGAGATAAGGTTTTTCCCAGACTGGACCCAATTTTATGATCCTCCTTCTTCACTCTCCCAAGTAGCTGGGATTACCTGTGTGTACCAGCTCCCTTGGCAAGGAATCTTTTTTTGGGTGGGGGGAATGTGTCTAGAGGATGTTTAGGGACTCACTACTCAGATCGGACTCATAGTGATCCACCTGTTTACAGCTTCCCAAGAGCTGGGATTACAGCTGCACACCACCATGCCCAGTCTCAATTTTCCTCTCAGCGTGCCCTGGGGGCAGGGCCAGCATGGCAGGCCTGGGTATCGAACTCCAGCTCCTGAGTCTGCTTGTAGGTGCTTTAATCTGCTCAGCTATTTGGCTGGCCCAAAGAATCTTTTAAAAAAAGTTTTATTTTTATTCATTTATTTTTAAGAAATCATTTTGAAAACTGAAGGCTGAGTAAGACCTTTTCAGATTGCTAAGAGGAGCTAAAGGAAGGTGTAGACAAAAGTTAGTACTTTTCCTTAAAATATCAGACTGCAAATATTTTAGATTTTTCCAAATAGTTTAGGTTTTTCCTATGGTGTCTGTGACTACTAGTAAAGTCTGCTCTTGTAGAGAGAAAGCAGCCATGGACAGCACACAGATGGATGAATATGCTTGGAGGTCAATAGCATTTTATTAATATAAAAATAGGCAGAAGGCTCGCTTTGGCTCACTGGTCCTAGTGGATGGTTGATGGATAAAGTGGATATGACCCATCCCTGGGCTGGGCATCAATGGGTACAGGAGTAACAGAAGGGGAAAAAAGCCTAAGAAGTAGGTGACTAGAAGAGAGACAGGATTAGGTGTTAAGAGATACCTCCTTACCCTGACTAGCAGCCCCCCACAACCACCATACTGGGGGTTGAACCCAGGTCCATTACACTGAAATACAACTTAGGACCTTTCCATTTATTTATTTTTAATTTGGAAAAAGATTTTCTTTAAGTTGCTAAGCTGCCCACAGAGGGCTCAAACACAGCTATCTTCCTGCCTCAGTCTCCCTGCGTGCTGGATTTACAGGTGTGCAAAACTATGTCCAGCTTACAGCAGGGGTGTTTGTTTGTTTATTTTTGCCCTGTCCTTACCACCTATAAAAGTTGCCTAATATTAACTGGGTGCTCTGCAGTATTTGTTGAATTCATTTTGCAGAATGAATTTGGAGTGAATAAAATTTTCTTACATGGCTGGAGTGTGACTCTGGGCATGTAAAACCAAACAACAAACAAACAAACAAACAAATAAATGAAAATACCATTTTGATGCTGTCAGTCTGGAAGGAAATAAGCAGCTGAGAGAAGAAATACATCTTCTCCATGTCAGGATGACCACCCCTGAGCCTCATTTCTCCTCCCCACTGCACTTGTCCTGCCCCAGAATGTGACCCTGTGTCATCCCCATTCCATGCTTGGGAACCACAGCTTGTGGATGGAACCAGGTCCTTCAGATCCTAACAGCTTGGAGGGAAAATGCAAAGAAGATGACTAAGCCTTCCCTGGACATCTCATAGATTTATCCACGACATGTACATTGAGCCCAGTCCTTCCTGTGTGTTTCCATTAATACAATGATGCCTCTTTGGAGGCCATGCTTAAGGTTTCTTGTACTATGCTTAAAGCTCTATGTAGACTAAGTTTTTATACCTATGTCTATTCAAAGAGAAATCGAGCAATCAAGCTTTACACTCATTCAAGTTTGTCTTAAAGCTTGAACTATTGTCGAGCATGGAAAGGGCCCATGTCTATGATAATGAGAGAGAGAGAGAGAGAGAGAGAGAGAGAGAGAGAGAGAGGATGTTGACAGGAGGACAAGAGGAAAATCTTACAAGAGTTCAGAGCACAGTACCTCAAAATATTGTTTACTGAACACTAAGGTCATCTCCTGTGGAAATGAAGAAGGAAGCTAAGCCTGGAGGATGTAGGGAGTAAGCAAATTTATCTAAAAAGTGTAAAGGCAAGAAAGTAAAAAAATGTAAAAGCAAGCTAGTAAATCTCCTGCTGGCTGGGGGGGATTCTGAATAGGATACCCTACAAGGCTCTTTGTCCAGGAATTTTTAAGCGATATAGTAAGACCTAAGGGCCACTGGGTAAACAATATATAGTCTCTACCCAATGGGAAATTATGTAGTTTTAGGGTCCAATCTACATAGTATTTTAGGGGTCAGTCCATGCAGTGTTCATGCAGGTCCCATGTTCTCTTAAAGCAGAGGCCATCTGGTCATGTTCTGGGGAGGTCCCAGAGAGCCACAGGACACCTGGAAGATGTTTTTACAATATTATGTAATTTAGCAGGCTCCATTTGTAGCCACTGTCCTTACTGCCCAATAGAATCTTAATTAGTCTCACCAATTTTTGTTAGAATTTTAAAAACCGCAGAAGCAGGGTTACCTTGCCTTGCCCTTTTTCCTATTTTTTTCTCCTCTGAAGCACTGCCATAAGGAATACCCCGATATGCCTCACCTTTAAGTAGGCCATGAGGCTTCTCATCTAGAGGGGTACTAACTCTCAAAAGCCAAACAGGACCTGATCGAAGAGGCCCCAGGTTTCTTGTCACTAGGCCATACCCTCTTTGTCCAGTGCTACTGTTCCACAGTGATTCATTCTTCATCAAAGCCAGGCACAGGAATGGGCAGTCTTCTTCTGGGTCTTTAGGTCTTCATTTCTGACCGCTTCCATGGCATATGAAGCTTTGGTGGAATGAAGTTTTCATGCTCCTCTCTTGTAGATCTCTCCTTTGTTATAAGGGTCTTAGCAGTGAACTTTGAGATAGCTGAGGGAACTGTAGTACTTTTTCTCCCCTATATCATTCACTGGTCAGCCAGCCTGGCTCTGTGTGTGTGTGTGTGTGTGTGTGTGTGTGTGTGTGTGTGTGTATGTGTAAGAGAGAGACAGAGACAGAGACTGAGACAGAGACAGAGGAAGATAGAGAGAAAGAGAGACAGAGAGAGACAAACAGAGAGAGAGACAGAGACAGACAGAGAGGGACAGAGACAGGCAGATAGAGAGAAATAGAGAGACAGTGAGAAAGACAGAGACAGACGGGGGAGAGACAGGAGAGACAGAGGGAGAGAGAGGAGAGACAGAGAGAGAGAGAGAGAGAGAGAGAGAGAGAGAGAGAGAGAGAGAGAGAGGGAGAGAGAGGCCTTTTCAAATCTTCTGGGAATGAAAATCCGTGGAGTCTTCTGTGATTATCACATTATTAAGGTCTGGCTTATCAGCTATTTCCTCTGCATCTGAATGAAGCAGCCACTACTTATTGACCGACCGCAGGCAGGCACTTTGCCAGTACCCTGCCTTCATTTCTCTGCTTATCCCTCCCTCAAAGCTCTGGAAGGTAGTAGTATTATCCCTGCCTTTTATGGATGGGAACACTGAAGCTCAGAGACGCTAAACAATCTACTGAGATCACCCAGCGATAAATGTGAGAGACCTGGTGGGCTGAGAGAGGCTCTCGATGGACAACGTTCAGGGAGTCGAATTCTGGTTTGCGCAAGCGCAGGCCTGTGTATGCACGAATCTGGGACGAGCACCTCGAGGTTTGCACACGCAGTGCCTTGTAGACCGGAAGCTCAGCCTACAGCTACACCGAGGACGTGCTAATCGCAGCGCCTCGGCTCCTGAGCAGGACACCAGAGCCGGACGTTCTGGGTCATGACGCTGGGGGCTTGGACTGAGGCAGGACAGCGGGGGCACTGTGCGGGGTGGATACCAGAGAGGTTTTCTTTCTTTCTTTTTTTTTTTTTAAAACTGGGGATTGCACATTTAAAAGTTGTGCTAAGAGCTTTTAATTTAAATGTACAGAGTTGCAAAGGATACAGTGCCTACTTTTGCTTTGTTTGAAATAAAGTTAATACATTTATTTTAATGTACCAGGGAAGCCTAAAGAGCAGCGGCGAGACACACATGGGCGTCTGTGAGAAGGGCGTGTGATGTTTTCTCCTCTTTGAACTGATATTTTTATTCCACTCTCTAGTAGAATTTTATGCTGTATTTTCCGCCCTCTCTCTTCGCTGCTCTCCTTCCTTCCTCCTTCCTTCCCAGTCATGCTGTCACATAAGGAAAGCCCACAGGTATGATGCTGGCCCCATAAGATGATGTCACAGCACCTAGGGACAGAGTGGCTGTCCGCTTCGTATACACACTCTATGGCATTCGTGGAAGGCTGCCATCGCCGCCTGCCGTGTCTCTCAGAATGTACTTGTGCCCTCAGCGATGATGACTGGGCTTCCTCACAGAGCCACAGTGATCCATCCTGAATCTCCAACAGCTTGCCCGCTTTTGCTTCCCTTCCCTGGAAGCCGCCTCACCTGCAAGAGCTCTTGTCACCCAGCCTTAGACACAGTCACATTCCCAACATCAACCCTACAGTCGGCCAAAGTCCGGTTCTACCAGAGATAAATTCCTTAAAATGCAAAGTCCCTGGGTTGTTTTTCAAGAAAAGCCTTCAGCATCCAACACGGACGCTGTGGAAGCAGCTTTCCCACGGTCATCACGCCCAGAAGAAGCCAGCTTGACTAGCTAGTGACTTTTTGATGTCCACACAATGAAAACCATAGTAATTCCCTGAGAAGAAACATTTGCATCATTTGCACAAAAGAACCTTTAAGACCACCACTCGCCATCCCACCAATAACTTCTCCCCTTTTCCTTCCTAAAATTTCCTCCATACCAACTGATTGAAGAGGCAGATCTGACTTTCTCCCCCCAGCTCATGGGCTCCTTGTTAGTTGATGTGAAAAAAACTTTTGCCTTTGCAAAACCCCAGCCCCCAAATGTCAGGGTCTACGTGCCCTGTGCAGCGAGCCCACGGTGGTTTCATCTTGGTGCCTCTCAGTGTTAAGCCTTGAGGTGACACACTGAGGAAAGTCCCAGTGGTAGGATGAAGATTCACTGTGAAAGGGGACAGGCGAACAGAGTGCCAGCAGGACATCTAGACCTTGGGCTTTTCCTCAGAACAGTTTTAGAAAAAAAAAAAAAAATCCCATAAGAATGATGAGCATCTGGGAATTGATTTCTGTAATATTGCCTGCATCCATTTTGAGAAAAGTAAAGTAGGGCATGGTGGATGTTAGCGAAAGAAGGGCTAGGAACTCTTATGCACAGTGCATGATGTTTACACTCTTTGTGGGGAGGTGGTACCTGAACATGACACATCTCAGCTCGTCCTTCGACCCCTCCCCCTCCCATCTCTTGGTCTCCTTCCCATCTGAGAAAGATCTACCTTGCCATGCCCTGTTATCTATCTATCTATCTATCTATCTATCTATCTATCTATCTATCTATCTATCATCTATCTATCTTGTATTATGACCGGCTCAGGCTGCCCTGGGGGTGGGGTTGGCACAGCATGTGGTGCTGGGGATCAAACTGCAATCCCTGCAGTTGCCTACCCTTTCCTAAGCAGGCGCTTTAGACCGTTGAGCTATCTTGCTGGTCCTCATGCCCTGTTATCTATCTTTTATTTTGCTCTCTATAATTTGGGCTTCTTATATGAGAGAAACCATGTGATATTTAGGCTTGTGTGTCTGATTTATTTTACTTACTATTATGGCATCAGAGGGCATCCATTTTCCTACAAATGACTCAAGCTTATCTTTTTGGGAACATAGTACTCCATGGTGGATAGATACGTGTTCTTTGTCCATTTGTCTACTGATGGATATAGAAGCCACATCTAAGACTTGACTTAGCTATCATGAATCATGCTGCTATGGGCGTGCATATATCACTGTGATGGGATATCTTTAACTCTTTGGGGAAGATACCTAGGTCAAAAATGACATTTCTAGTTTAGTTTTTTGAGGATTCTCCATACTGATTTCTATATTAATAGGCTTGTACCTATTCCCACCAAAAATGTAGAAGGGTTTCTTCTTCCCACAGCCTCCACATTTGTTATTGCTTGGTTTCTTGGTAATGGGTGGCAGAACAAGGTCTCACTTCCAAAACTGCTACAGATCTAATGCGCTCAATCAAAACACCAACACTATTCTTCAAGAACTGGAAAAAATAATCCTAAAATCCATATGGAACCAAAGAGACCCAGAATAGCAAAAGCAATCTTTTGTAACAAGTAACAAGAGCAAAGCGGGAGGCCTCAGCCCTACACTTGAAGTTACACAGTCAGCGCTACAGTGGTGAAGACGGCGTGGCACTGGCACAGAAGCAAACATCAGGATCAGTGGAACAGAATGGAGAATGCGCAAACAGCCACAAGCACATTCAAGTGTTTGATCTTTGACAAAGGGGCCAAACAAATACACTGGAGGGATGGCAGCCTCTTTAGTGAATGGTGTGGGGCAACTGGCTATCCACATGCAGAAGGTTGCATCTAGATACTTCTCAGTCACCACGTACTAAACTAAAATCAACACAGATGAAAGAACTAAACGTTAAAACAGAAACACTTCACCTGCCTGAGGCTGATATAGGTAAAACCCTTGAAGTCATAGGCACAGGCAAGGCCTTTCTAAACAGAGCTCTGGTTGCACAGGAAATAATACCAAGAATTAATGAATGGAATCACATTAAGTTAAAAAAAGCCTTCACAGCAAAAGGAATCACAAATAAATTGAAAAGAACCTACAGAATAGGAGAATAATTCTGCTAGCTATTCTCCAGACAGGAAACTAATAGCTAGATAAAGAGCTTTTTGAAAGAGTGGGATAGAGGATCAGAGTAGGGGTAGGAAGGGCAGGGGTGTGAAGGAGGACAGCACCAGTCCGGTAGAGCAACCCGGGAGGACTGAGACGCCCTTAAGCATTAATCCAGCTTCAACTGTGTCTGGTCTCCTGTATTACAAGCCCAGCACTGACCTGCAGCACAGGATTGAGAAGCATATGCGCTTGTCTTGGGCACAGAAGACTAAACCAAAATAAGTTAGAAAATAATGAAGGTTTTTTTTTTTTTTTTTAGTTTGGAGACACTGTATAGAATGAGGTTTAAGGATTAAGAAAGGAACTCAGATTAAGATTAGAAAGAGAAGGCTGGGGAGATAGTTTTGTTGTCTAAGTGCCTGCCTGGAAAACGCAAGGAGCCAGGTTTGAATCCCTGGTATTGCATGCCATGCTGGCTCTGGAGCCCTTGGTGCACAGGGCTGGCCCGAAACAGTGTGATGGTGTACGCCCATAACCTCAGTGCTGGGGAGGCTGAGACAGGAGGATTACTAGGAGTCAGAGCTGCATAGTGAGATTTGGTACCAAATGAATAAATAAAAATTTAAAAAAATAGACAGGTTTGCAGAAAGAGGTCAATATTACAAAATCCAGTACAGTTTAGAAGAAGGAAGAGGACTTCACATCAAGAGACAAGAGGCTGCTTTGTGGCCCTCGTTCTGCCTTTAGCAATGATTTACCCAAAGAGGTTGCTTATGCTTATTAAATTAAAATGTCTTTAGAGTAGGAATAGCGCCGTTTGTTCTCTTTCATTTGGAGCATTCATTCTTGCATTTTCAAATGCAAGGTTTTTCAAAACCTTCTAACGGTTTTACAATACCTGTGAACATTTTCAGTGTCCCACGGACACAGTCGTTTCTTTACTTAGTCTTCATCTGCAAATTGACAGGTAGGTCTGGTCAGTCTCAATTCAAGGAAAAGTTTGCCATCCTACTTAACATTGTTACTGATGTAATTAAAAATCACTTTTGCTAGGAGACGGAAAGTCAGTTAAACTAATGTTTCAAAACAGCCTTTGAACGCAATGTAAAGTAAAACAACAAAATTAATTTTTAACGTTTTGCTTGAATTGCAGGTCTGTGAAGCTGCATTGTTACCTTATGTTGAGTGCATCATTTTAAAATTGAAAAAAATGGGCCGGCGAGATGGTTCGGTGGTCTAAAGCGCCTGCTTAGGAGGGCTCAGGCAACTGCGGGGACTGCAGTTCGATCCCCGGCACCACATGCTGCGCCAGCACCACCACCAGGGCAGGCTGAGCCAGCCACAAAAATGAATAAATAAAGAAACAAACAAACACAACAAGCAAACAAATAAATAAAAAAATAAATAAATAAAATTGAAGAAAATATTTATAAATTGTTTCCCTACTTTTCAGCATAGCCTTTAACTATATTCACTGAAATGAAGTCATTCCCCTGCCTATTCATAGAGATCCTTCCTCCTAAACGTGGGTCTTTAGCCTATGCATGTGTCTCATCGTTCACACCACCTCTGTGACAGCACGGCAAATGTTACAGTCACAGGAGTGTAGGATCGTCTTGCGCAGGTGACATCTACTTAAATATGAAGTCAAATAAGTGATGGAGGAGTCAGAGCTTTGCCTTTTTAAATACGAAAAGAGCGCTCCTGCTGAGGTCAGCCGGGTCGCAGCCCCAACCGATAATTCTAGTGTTGATTCATGAAATGAAGTGGATGGCAGAGGGTTTCCTCTTTTGGCTTTGACTTTCATTATTTTAACAGGTGCTTTTTCTTTCCCTCCCCAAATTCGACTCATCAGCAAATGCCACCTAAACGTACTTCCTTTGTGACTCCGCAGCTGTCATTGTTACGCATTTATCAGGCCCAAGTGCTTGGCTGTGTATTTCTGGTAAGCGTTTGATCTGCTTTAGCTGCACCGACCGAGCTGCTTCAGCTGTGAAACTACAGTACCACAGTTAGTTGTTTTTGCGTCCTAATGAAAGGCTGGGGGCGGTGGTTCTGGGAATAGTACGGAAAGCAGTCCTGGAGCTTTTCTCCCGGCAATTAAGTGGGAGGCACTGGGAGTGGGGGCGACCCCCTTGGAAGGGGAGACTGCTCTCCTCTTGCCCGAAGTGCTTATCTCAGCCAGCTCGGCGCTTGCGGGTAGCAGCGGGCTCGGTGGAGAGGCAAGGCAGGGAGAGAAGTTAACTTGGCGGACCAGAGCAGGGAGGAGGAGCCTGAGAGGAGAAAGCAGAGCCAGGGCGAGACCTTCTGCCAGGAGAGCGCCAGGCCAGTTTCAGCAGCCCTGCGGTCCTCTGCAATTTGCATTGATAGTTGAATTCAAGTCTTTAAAGTGAAATTCGATCAGCCGGGCGCGGTGGCGCACGCCTGTAATCCAGCACTTGGGAGGCTAAGGCAGGAGGATCAATACAAGTTCGAGACCAGCATGGGCTACAAAACTGAGCTCAAGGCCAGCCCGAATCGCACAGCAAGATCCTGTCTCAAAAAAAAAAAAAAAAAAAAAAAAAAAAAAAAAAAAAAAAAAAAAAAGAGAAGTTTGAATAGGACAGCTGAAGGGAAGCTGGCAGCTCCGAGTCTCCAGTCACCTCCAGGCCAGCCTGCGACCACCCTTCCCCTTTGGGCATCTCAGACCTCCAGTCCCTCTGGAGATCTGCACTCACCTGGCAAACATTCCTGCGCTGGGAGTGGAAGTGTAGTATGAAAGAGCAAAAAGTAACCAACGAGCCAGCCAGCCAGCCAACCAACCAACCAACCAACCAATCAGCTAACCAGTCAACCAACCAGTCAATCAGCCAACGGAGGAAACAACCATCCAACCCACTCACCCCCCTGCCCCACCAACAGCCAGCCAGCTACCCAGCCATCTGGCAAGCCAGCCAACCCGCCAACCCACCAACCCAATGAACAAGCACCAGGAAGGGGCAAGACAAAAACTGGGAAAAGAAAAAGCCCTTTCTGAACAAGGGGTCCTACACCTATTTTTTCACTGGTCCCGGCCAATTAGGGCACTGGGCTTGACCCTGGGCATTGAGATACCACCAAAGCCCACTGATCACAGCTTCATGATGCCCACCATAAAGCAAGGTCACGCACACCCAGAATGCTCATGCTAATAGCCACTGGTGCCTATAGCCATAATAAGGGACAATGATGAAATTGTTTGAGACAAAAGCCATGAGCTGAACAAGAGGCAGAAGCATTGAGCAAAGGGTGGAAGAGGAGGACTTCCTTGTGCGATGAATTTGAATGCCGGGGGTCCTGGCCCAGCTCCATTTCAATGCCTAATGCCATGGCCTTGGTGGGTCACAGTGAAGCTCATCTGGGGGTGGGGTGGTTTCTCTCAGTCTGGGAGAGAAACCAGGGCACTGGGCTTGACTCTTTACAGTCACTCTAAGGTAATTATAGGTTATTATATAATTATGATTTTAAATCAATCATTTTAAAACTGAAATTGAAGATTTCAATTTTAAAAGTTGTCATCCTTCAGTAGTAACATTTTTGTCCGGCTTGCTTGCAGCGCCTTTTTTCCTTTATTGCTATCATCCATACCTGGGCCATGCCTCTGGTGCCCACATGAAAGGCTTAATTGCCAAAGGTGACTTCCATAAGGGACTAGAAGAAACTGTAAGTGAATTTATGTATACTCTTGAAGTTGAGAAGGATATCTAGACGTTAATACATGTAATTTTTTATCGGGAATAAATTTTTCCCAGTAGAAGCTGGAAAAATTATTTCAAACATGATGTGTATCAATACATAAAGAAAACAAATAACACAAAATTTATAAACTGTTAGGAAAACAGAGAAAGGCCATCTTTGAAAATTAAATAATAGTTAATGGAGAATTGTTCAACTGTTGTTAACCAATAAAAACAGACATTTGAAATTTATTATTTATTTATTTATTTATTGAGACAGTGACTTGCTTTGTGGTTCAGGCTGGCCTTGGACTCACTGCATGGCCCAGACTGGCCTCAAACTGGTGGCAAACCTCCTGCCACACCCTTATTGTGATTATAGGTATGTTTGGATCGGACATTTGAATTGTTTTTCTTTTCATACACTGACAAACTTTTGGCAATGTTGGCAAAAGTGTGGGAGGAACAGTGACCCCAACTGGCTGACCAGAAGCTTCCTGGAGGGCACCTGGACATCAGTTATTAGGATTATTAAAAAGTGAAGTCTTTGATTAGGCACTTACTTAAAGATATTCATCCTGAAAGCATAGATGATTAGACATGTCTATATTTATGAGAATAATGGTCACTGTTTATCACAGTGAAAATTGCTAATGGCCTAGCTGTTCAATAATAGGGGATTGGTTAAATATATAAATACATATTTAAAACATATGAATACTGTAATAAGTAGATGGCTATTTATTGTATGTATACTGAATACATAGGTATATACCCAGGGCTTCATATGGTTGGCATGTACTTTATCATTGACCTGCTGCTACACTCTCTATATTGCATTTTTAAGTGAGAGATAGCGTGTATAGTGCAGAAAAGCAATACAGGATAGTAATTTAGTGCATGAAATCAGGAGCCTATGGAATCAATGCTTTACCCTTCTTGGCTCCATGCTTTAAAAGCGGTGTGGCCATAAGTTCTATAACACGTTAGTATGGC
>PVKN010015944.1:0-18178 GCA_004027915.1 Capromys pilorides
GAGAAGAGAAGAGAAGAGAAGAGAAGAGAAGAGAAGAGAAGAGAAGAGAAGAGAAGAGAAGAGAAGAGAAGAGAAGAGAGACAGCAAGACAGAAAGACATAGACAGAGACAGAAACAAAGACAGAGACAGAGAATATAGTAAATTTTTTTGTCTTTTTGCCTCTTTTCCCAGTATTTGTAATCTCTCTTTCCATGCCTCATATTTTCAATTTAAACTTCTCTATTTTTATTAATATATGTTTGTAGCACATAGCAATTACACTCGCCTTGGGGAACTGATACGCACACATACCGTGTATTAGTTATTGCTATTTGCCCTTCTCTTTCCAGTTCTCCTGCGTTCCCCACCTTCAGATCTTGCTCGGTGTGTCTGTTGTAGGCTTTTTTTTTAAAGACTGAACTCTCGAAAGACCGAACCCTCTAGTATGTAATAGACAAGGGCATGACCGCTGAGCCACGTTTGCAGCCCTTTTCTCTTTGAAACGAGGTCTTGCTGAGCGGTCTAGGCTGACTGGAATTGAAATGCTCCCTCTTTGTCTCCCAAAGAACAGGGATTACAGGCACGCACCACCCCTCAGAGCTTGCAAACCTTTTGTAAAGATTTTTCTCATACATTTTTAATTATTGTGCTACTAGATTTGTTGAAAATGGCTACTGATGTGAGAATACGGTCTATTCTGGTGCATGCCTGCAATCCCAGCACTCGGGAGACTGAGGCAGAAGTATTGTTGTGAGTTCGAGACCAGCCTCGACTGTATGGTAAGATCTTGTCTCAAAAAGACAAAGAAAAAAAAGAAGAATGTGGTCTTTTCTCTTTTAGTCTATTGTGCAATGAACTAACTGTCAAAGGTAAAGCACTTGACTAATATGTATGAAGCCCTGGGTTCAAGTCTCAGTGCCACAAGGAAGTAAGCTGATTAAGTTAATAGGTATCTAAAATTGAACAAAGATTTTTAAAACTTTTTTATATATTTAGTACAGGGTCTACAAGGTCTCACTACACAGATCAGATTTGTAGTGATTTGCCTGTATTCAGCCTCCCAAGCGCTGGGATTGTTGGTGCACGCCACCATGCCCAGTCTCAATCGCCATCTCAGTGTGCCCTGGGAGCAGGGCCGGGAGAGCACACCGGGGATCGAACCCTGATTCCTGCATCTATCTAAGCAGGCTCTTTAATCTGCTGAGCTATCTGGCCAGCCCTAAAACATCAAACAATGCTCATGGAATAGGAAAAACAAATTTTCAGAAGTGATAATTTCTATCACAATGAAACCCTTTTAATATAGTTTTTTAAATGTTTAAAATTCTTTTGTATTTATTATCAAATGTCAAATGAACCAGCAGAGAACATTTATTATGGCCCTAGTAACATTTTTCTACCCTTATATTATTTCTTTTCTTTCTTTCTTTCTTTCTTTCTTTCTTTCTTTCTTTCTTTCTTTCTTTTTTTGTTTCACTTTTTGAGATAGGATCTCATTATGTACCTCAGGCTGGCTTCAAACTTTCCTCAATCCTCCTGTCTCAGCCTCTCAAGAGCTAGGATTATAAGCATACAGCACCATGCTCACATCTTGCATAGCTTCTAAAATCCTATCCTACAGAAAATCATACTATATAGGTGAAATATTACAAAGGTGGCAGACTTATAAAATAAATTATCTGGGCAGACTCTAGTCCTCTCCTCTTTGTGTTATAGGCCTAATAGAAAAAAATTTGACAAACCAATGATGCAGATCCCAGGAAAAGGTGCATCAAATTAGCCCTCACTGTCTTATACCATTTGCAATAAAGGAAACCCACTTTTCTGCTTATACAGAATATTAAAACAGTCTTTATGCTTATGCTTCCCTTCCAATTTTTTAAAGCAGAAATTAATGAACATTCTTGAGAAATATGCAAAATGATTGCAAGGCTATGCAAAGGCATATAGAACTCTGGCATACAAGTGGATACGACTAAAGATATATTTTAAACTGCTCGATGGGGACTTTAACAGCAGAGGCGCTGTTGCTGCGTGTGAAGGAAGGGGTGAAACTATGGAGTGTACTGGGTGCAGTGCACCTGTCATCTTGGGCGGCCAGTGCACTGCATGTTTGCTTTTGCCTGACAGGTGAGGGACAGAAAAGCTCTCCTTCAGGATCATGGCTTACCAAAGCAGGAATGAGATGAGATCCCACAAGCTGCAAGACAAGGGTGGACTTAAATCCACTCAGATATCCCCAGGGCCTTGTAGATTGAGGCATGCAGCCTCAGTTCCTTTGTGAGGTCATTTTTGGCAGAGACCAAAGACTCAATGTCAACAAGTTCAGGGTCATGAACATGCGTTTCATTTCAAGATCACTGAAGCAGAAATTACCATCGAAAGACTCTTTCAGGATTCCAGGTGACTGTGTCCTTTTGCCTGTAGAAAAATTGAAAACAAAATGACTCTCCACGTCAGCCTGGAGAAACTTGCCTTTCCTCTAGCAATGAAAAGTTGGTATGATTAGGATTGCCTCCTCCCATATCCCTTTCCACAGCAACAACTTGGACAGAGAGCACACAGTAGTTTTAAAGTTTCCCTATCAGCATGTAAGGTTTTGAATGGAAAGCATGACCTCTTTGGGTTGATCAAAGGTATTCACCATGTAGGCCAATCATGAAAACATTCACCAGTGTCCAACCACTCTAACTAAGTTTTCCTAGATTCCTCTACTCTCAATATTCTGTCCCAGTTTTGTTTTCATGATGTGTGTGTGTATGTGTATGTGTGTCTATGTGCACATGGCGTGTGCACATGTGTGTGTGCCTGGCTTCTTCTGTCTACTTGAAGGTTATTCTGATGCTTAGGGTTCTTCTTATAAAGTCAAAAGAGTTTTCTCTGGGAAAAGTACATTACTTTCTTTTTTTTTTTTTTTAATTTTATTTATTTATTTATTTGTTTGTTTGCTTGTTGTGTTTGTTTGTTTCTTTATTTATTCATTTTGTGGCTGGCTCAGCCTGCCCTGGTGGTGGCGCTGGTGCAGCATGTGGTGCCCGGGATCGAACTGCAGTCCCCGCAGTCGCCTGAGCCCTCCTAAGCAGGCGCTTTAGACCACTGAACCATCTCACTGGCCCTGAAAGTACATTACTTTCTACTCCTCATCTTTTATTGAAAAAAAAATTTTTTTGAAAACACAGTGATGTGCGGCCCTGAGTCTGGTAAAGTTAATAGCTATTTTTTTCTTTTCCTTTTTTTTTGGAAATGGGTCAGATTTGTTCCACAAAGGCTGGTGACTGCCTTTGCCATCTGCATGTGCTTAGATAGCCACAAACACACACTCTTCCCTCCAAAGCCCTAGGCATAGATGTGTTGGCAAGGACCAAAGAGCTCTTTCTCTATGTCAAATTATTGCGATTTTTCTTCTCATAGGAGTTTTGCTCTGGGAATTCCATTCTAAACTGAGCAGTGGTCTTTGCATAGAGAGTGTGGCCAGGTGCAGTGGGGCACCCCTGGAATCTCTGCCTCTTGGGAGGATGAGGCAAGAGGATGGCAGGTTTGAGGCCAGCCTGGACAACTCTGAGAGATTTTGTCTCAAAATGAGAAGTTTATAAACAGGTTGGGATGTAGGTGGGTTTATATATTCAATCTCCAGATCACAAAAGAAGAGAGAGAGAGACAGAGAGACAGAGACAGAGAGACAGAGAGACAGAGAGACAGAGAGACAGAGAGAGAGAGAGAGAGAGAGAGAGAGAGAGAGAGAGAGAGAAAGAGAGAGAGAGAGAGAGAGACAGGCAGCAGTCAGGCAGGCAGCAATAGATGGGCAGACAGAGAGAAAGAACAAGAGAGAGATTTTAAAAAATACAGTCTTTGGTAGTATCAATGCAGCTCAAGGAACGCAAAGCAAAACATCAAGCAATAACTATACTTACAGGCTGTGCCAGTACAGAGCTGACCCGACAGTCTTTCTGTGATCTGTCGTAGACGCAAGGCAGTAATTCTGAGGTGGGTGGGATCCTTTCATTAAGGAACCATGTCAGTCTTCTTCCTCTTTTTACAGGCCACAAGCCAGCACTCCCATCTCCTGAGTGCCTGGCTTCACAAACTGCCTACAGTTACCTGTGCCCTATTTTCTCTTCACTTGGGTACATGACAGGTAACCATGGGGAAAGCAGAGTTTTATGCTGGAGCAAATACAAATTTGTTAGCATTCAAGTCCCCCTTGAACTATTTTCTCCAAAATATTTTTTATTTTCTTAAAGTAAAATCTAATAACATCTTGCCATCTTTTTTAATGCCTCATCAAATTTCCCTGTGTATCAATTTCTTGAAGTGTTGAGACAAACTGTCCTGTAGTTGAGCCTGTGTCTTGTATCTCTCTAATTACTTTCAGGGGCTCTTCTGTTCCTGATATCTTTTATAATCTTAAAGTTAGATATCAACAATTTGCTAAGATTCAGGTTAAAGCTTTCACATAATAATAGGTGACTCTTTCAATTTAGTGGATTTTATCAGGAAGCATTGAATGTCCATTTCTCCCACCATCACTGGTACTAAATTTGTTTGGTTGATTACCATGTGTCTTAGTTACTCTTCTCTCATTGCTGGGACAAACACCGGACACCCAAAATAAAGAAAGGAAAGGTTTATTTAGCTCATAGTTACTGGAGGTTTCAGTCCATACTCAGCTGGATCCAAGGCAGAGATGCACATGGCAGAGAGCAGCAATTCATGGTGGCAGAACAGCAACAATATGGTGACAGAGGCAACCAACCAACGAGGGCAGCAGAAAGCAACAGAGAGAGTCTCTCTGTCTCTCTTTATATTACATTCAGGCTCTCCACCTCAGCCTATCTGCTTAAGCTACACCCATAATCCCAGAAGTACTCAGACCCATAATCCCATCAGTACTAAAACACATAATCCCAGTGGATCGTGAGTCAAGTCTCAAACTCTAGAAGCCCCCGAACCATGACTGCATGAGGCTTTGCAGGGACAACTAGACATAAACCATAACACCATGGTACCAGCCAGGTATCTCTTTGGTAATGTTTGTTTTTTTTTTTTTTTTAACCTGTTCAAGCAGCAGTTAACCTGTAGGTATAGACTAATCAATCTGTCAAGTGGATCGATACATCCTATCATCTTTCCTTCACTTCAGGGGCATATAATTGCCAAATATTAAACTGCATGTGTGTTGAGTGTATGACTTGCTAAGTTCTGAAGTCATGCTCTTGTGAAATCATCATACAGTAAAGATAAAATCTTTATTACTTCCCTCCAAAATAAGTTTCCTCTTGCCCCTTCTCCTTCCGCTATCCCAGGCAATCACAGATCTGCTGTCACTGTAGGTAAATTTGAATTTTCCAGGTGGAATCCTATGGATTATGTAGCTGGAACCCTGTAATGTATATTTTTATTTTAAAAGTTGCCTTTTTTTTTACTCAGCATAATTATTTGGAAATAGATCCATGTAGTAATATATGCTAGTAGTTTGTCACTGAGTTTTACTGAGTTTTGAGAGGTTTTTTTTTTTTTACAAGTTCTGAGCATAGGTGATTATCAGCTCTGTGAATTGCAGGTGTTATCTCCCAATCTGCTGTTTGTCTGCTTAATTTTCTTACTAGTATCTTTCAACTAGCAAAATCTCTTAATTTGGATTGTATGTAACTTATCAATATTCCATTTTAATTACTCATGCTTTTGTTGTCATAGCTTAGAAATCTTTATTAAATATTAAAGGGCATTGGGTTTTTCTTCATGTTCTACTATGTTATGGTTTGTCTCTAGGTGTTCCCCCAAAGCCTCATGCAGTCATGGGGCAGACTTCTAGAGTTTGTGATTAACTCATGATTCACTGGGACTATGGGTGACTCAAGGCTGGAATTACGGGTCTGAGTTCTGCTGGGATTATGGGTGTGAGCATTTCACCTGGCCTGAGGTGGAGAGCCTGAATGTAACATAAGAGAGACAGAGACAGACTTCCTCTCTGTGGCCATTGTTGTCACTACTCCTGCCTTTGCTCTCTGCTCTTCGCTGCCACCATGAACAGCTGCCCTCTGCCATGTGTCACTCTGCCTTGGAGTCATCTGAGCATGGACTGAAATCTCCAGTAACTATGGGCTAAGTAAACCTTTCCTTCCTTCATTTTGGGTGTTGGGTATTCGTCCCTGCAGTGAGAGGAGAATACCTGAGACATACTAGGAGTTTTATAGTTTTGGTTTCATGTTTTAATCTGTCATCTAATCGAAGCTAATTTTCATATGATTCCAGGTATACATCACAAATATATCAAATTGTTCCAGTGTTATTCAATGAAAAGATTATTTTTTCAACTGACTTGTTTTGCATCTTTTTTGAAAATCAATTGATCTTCTATGTGTGTGTGGATCTGCTTCTGAGTACTTGTTTTGTTCTGTATAATTCTGCAAACTGTTTTTTTTTTTTTCTTCTGTTTTCAGCCTTCCAAGTGTTAGGATTATAGGCGCGCACCACCACACCCAGTCTTAATCACCTTCTCAGAGCACTCTAGGAGCAGGGCCAATACAGCACACCAGGGATCAAACCCCAGCCACTGCACTCTGCCTAAGCAGACACTCTAGTCTGCTGTTTTTGACATTCTATACCCTTTGTTTTCCTTATTAGTTTTGGAATCAACTTTTCAATGTCTACATAAAAGCCTACTGATTTTAACTGAAATAACATTGAAGCTGTGTATAAATCTGTGGAGAATTGATACTTTACCAGTATTGTCAGGTGTGGTGGCACACGTCTGTAATCCCAGCACTTAGGAGGCTGAGGCAGGAGGATCAGTGCGAGTTCAAGACCAGCGTGGACTACGAAAGTGAGTTCAGGCCGGCCTGAACTGCATAGTGAGACCCTGTCTCAAAACAGACAAAAAAATAAAAAAAGAAAGAAAGAAAAGAAAGCAATATTGCATCTTCTGATCCATAAACAGTGGCCATCTGTCAGTACTACCGAGGGCACATTGCAAGATCTGTGCTCTAATTCCAAAATCCATGGGCAAGCAAGCAAGTTACAATGCACATGTGTTGGTTATATGCAAATATTATGTTAATGTAATCATGCTAAAGTTACTTACACTACTTAATACAATGTAAATCCTACATAAATAGTTGCTATATTATGCTGGTTAGGGAATAAAGGGAAGACAGAAGTGTGCACATGCTCCATGCAGATGCAGTTTTTTTTTTTTTCCTGGATAGTTCTGGCATGCAATTGATTGATCCTTGGGTGCAGAATTTGCAGATATGGAGGAGTGATTGTGTCTCTCTATTTAATTAGCTCTTCTCTAATTCATCTCAGCAATGTTTTCTATTTTCAGTGCACAAGCTGTACAGTTTCATCATATGTATGCTTAACTATTTTACATTTTTGATGCTACGGTAAATGATGTTGCTTTTTATTAGACATCATTTCTAATGCATACTTAAGTCAGCTGGCTTGTTTTATGTTGATCTGATGTCTAACAGCCTTGCTTAATTCACTGTTAATTCTCTCTTCTTTTTTTTTTGCAGATTCTTTAGATACCTTGCAAATGGCCCTATGACAGTTTTACGCCTTCTTCTTACCCTTTTACTCATCTATTTCTTCACTTGCCTTAAGGCTTGTTACAACGTCGGTACAATATTGCATAGAAGTAGTGAAAGTTTTTCTGGCAGAAAATGGTCAGTCTTTTACCATTAATTATGACAGAAAACATATGTTTAGAGCCTCCCTTATCAGGTTCACCAGGTCCCCTTCTGTAGCTTATTAGCTTTTCTTTTTAGAAATGATTATTTATTTTTGAAGTGCTAAACCAACTTTGCATTCCAGAGAGAGCCCTCTTTCCTGCTCGTGATTTTCTATTCTGTTGGATACCATTTGTGACACACTAATGTAGATTTTCTGCATGTGTGTTCATAATGGATATGGGTGCACACTTTCCCTTTTATTTATAATAGAACTCATATCTGGTTTGGTATCAAAAACCAAAGCAATGCTAGTTCTAGAGCATGTATTGGGAAGTATTTTCTCCTTCAGGTTCTGAAAGACTATGTCAAATGGGTGTGATTTCACTAAAAAAGATATCCCCACAAGTTTTTGTTTGCTTGTTTGCTTGCTGCAGAGTTATTTTTTTAAAGAAAAAACTTTAGTTATTTATTTCTTTGTGTTATGGCTGACTCAGCCTGCCCGGGAGGTGGAGCTGTCACAGCATGTGGTGCCAGGGATTGAACTATAGTCCCTGTGGTTGCCTAAGCAGATGCTTTAGACTGCTGAGCTATCTTGCCAGCCCACTGTCAGAATTATTTTGAGTATGAAGTTTAATTTGCTCCAATTGCTCTGGGTAGTTCTTTTCCCGGTCCCATGTAATATCTTCGCATGCATGTGCAGTGTCTCTTGGATCCCCAAGTGATATTTCTCCCAAGAATTTGCTCTGTGGAGGTCACTTCTGTGCTGCCTTACAGACCCTGGGTGTCTTAGCTTCTTGGACTGCCACTGCAGCTCCTCAGCTCAGGGAGCTCTCTGACCTCCTGTTTCCTGTCCTGGTCCCAGCATGGACAGCAAGCAGCAAGAATGGATGTTCAGCGGGTTCAGCTTCTTTGTTTTCCATCTCTTGGGGATCACTGTCCTTTGTTGCCTCAGACTTGGCGTTTTGAGCGCTGTCACTTGGTGCATTTCGTCAGATGTATTAGACGTGCTGGAGGAAGAGGGCATAGAATTCCAGTTACTAGATTCTTAACAACAGCACGAGTCCCAGTAACGTCTTACTCAATTGACATTTGCGTCATCCACTAATGATTGCTGCCTCAGCCAGTTGTTATATTGGCTCTTGATGATTTTTTTAAACTTACTTCAAAAAAAAAAAAAAAAAATTAAGCAGTGTCCTTCAGTAAAAAGAGCTTTCTTTCTTTTTTTCCCCTGGAACCAGGGTTTGAACTCAGAACCTTGTACTTGCCAGACAGGCATTTGTGCCACAGAGCTATCTCCTCAGCCTTAAGAAGAGTTCTCTTGCATCAACTGGACTCTGGTTTCTGCTCTTTAGGGAAGTGCAGAGTCAATCTCTCACTCTTTCTCTTCATTCAGAATGAAGAGTCAGGGCTGGAGAGACAGCTCAGTAGAATAAGCACTTGCCTGGCAATTGTAAGGGCCTGAGTTCAATCTCTGGTTCCGAAAAAAAAAAGAAAAAGAAAGAAAGAAAACAGAATTAAGAGTCATACTAGTTGACAACAGGTTAAAATCAATGCCTTCTTATTTTTCTGTTTCTTTTAGTTGATTTTGAGGATCATTATGGGCTGAAAGGGTGTAGTCATTGTGTTGCAGTCATGTAATGGTCATTATTCCTTCCAAAGCTCAAATAGTAGTAAAGTTGTCCATCAGAAGCTCTGTTACTCTGGCCTTTGAGTCTGTATGAAACATAACCATGAGGCCAAGCTACCTTGCTTTGGAGCCAACAGCTCCACACAGTTTTAGGAGTTATTGCGTAATTTCTGTGCTCCAGAACTGAAATTATCCATTTCTTTAAGAAGTCATCTTGGTTTCCCTTAATAGAAAATAGTATCTATAAATGCAGGTAGAGACACTGGTGGGTTTCCATGCTGCAGGGTTGTTAGCAGAGGAAACTATTTTAGCTGTAGCCTCACAACAGCATTAGTCACCCTTTACCCTGCTGGGCACAGTAGCCTCTCATGCTAGCAAATGAGACAAAACTTCAGCATATTTATTTTACATAATTTTTTCAGGATGACACTTAAAGTTAAAGAAAAAGGTTCAGGGAATAATTAAAGGATCTTTTCAAGTTTCTCTACTGCTCACACAGGACTTCTTATGGTTAGGAATCCATTTTAGGTTAGAATACCTGTTGTTGTTTGGTGAAAGAATGGATCCTTTCTACTGGAAAAAAAAAACTTTAAAAAATATTGATACCAGAGTCCCACCCAAAAAGAATCAATCAGAATTTGGGAGGCTATATTCCAGCATCACTGTCTTTGTTTTAAGATTTTGTTTTGTTTAAATCTCAGAGGATCCTAATGCATGGTAAGCATTGAGAATGATTCTTTCAGGGTCTTGGGGACATTTAAGAAAGCAAGTATTATTGAAGTAAGTGACAGCTACAGGTATGATTGTTTCTTTCTTGCACACCACTGCTGATGCTAGAGAGGAAAGAAATAACCAGATAGTCTGGCTGTCTAGACAAGTGCTGAGAAGAACAATAGGCAAGAAGAGATGAGCAGCATGAGCAAGCAAAGAGCCTTCCTGATGGATCTAATCCAAGGATCAGGGCTTGTTTATGAAAGGAACAAATTTCATTAAGAAATACTTGTCAGGCCTGCTGGCTGGTGGATAGAGCTAAGAGCACAGCGTGGATGCTCCCACACCCACATCTTTTATTCATGCTCTTCTGTTCCTGGCTTAGCCACCTTTAAGTGCTCCTACCTCTCAGTGACTTGGAGGTGGCATTCAAGGCAGTTGCCCCACTGTCTTTTTCCACATTAGTCATCTCACTGGCTCCCTACTACCAGGGCCTGAAATCTGAAACAAGGGAGCTGCTGGTGCTGTGAGAAAGTGTTCTCACTTAATTTGCCAATCTTTCAACAGCTCATGCATTGCATTCTCTAAGCAGAGCCGCAGCCAAGTCTTTCCATTTCAGAGCTCTATTATGATTGATTGAAATACTGTTTCAGAAATGCCACTTGACAGAAGGCGGTGTTCTAGAAGGTTTTCCTGTCTTAGTCTGTTTTGGTTCCAAAACCAAGCACCATCAACTGGGTGGTGATGAACAACAAATTTATTACAAATCTGGACAGTGGGCACCCTAGTGGGAGGGCACCAGCTGACCGAGTGTTTAGGGGAGGCCCGCTTCCTGCTTCCACACCTTCTCCACATGTCTTCCCATCCTGGGAAGGTAAAACTCTGGACTTTCAGAGTGGAAGGCTCCACGCTCATGAGAGAATCATCCACCAGAGCCGCATTTCCTCCCTCCCATCACAGGGGGGGATAGATTTCAACCTAAGCATTTTGCAGGCCATAATGTTCAATCCAGAGCACCCTCCTAAATGCCAAATATGTAAATATTCAAGTATGCGGCAAAGTTGAAAAAAGAATAGTATGATGAGCACCTGCTCAGCGGTACTGACTGTTGGGAGGAGAAGCATTTTGCCATGTGTGACTCACCAAGAGCTCCTGACTCTCTGACCTTTTGTTGATGATGGCCATCTCTCCTGTCTTTATGTGGCCCTCACTTTGTGCGTTTGTATCCTGTGTCACACCTGTCAGGTTGGGTTACGTTCTGCCCCAGAAAGTTCATTTCATTCATTCATGTCTTTAAAAATTCTTCTCCAAACGTCTATGCATTCTGAGGCACTGCTGATGAATATTTTAACAGAAAATGGGAGGACACATTCACGTCATGCCTACTTTGTCTTTCTTCCTATCATGTATAGGCATATTGATTTGAAGCTCTCTTTAAAAATACAGGGCCACCAGCGCTGCCTACCATCATCAGCCAGCGTCAGACCCACCAGGTGAGACCTCCAGCCTGCTGCCAGCACAGCCTACCATCATCAGGCAGCATCAGGCCCACCAGCGCCAGGCCCGCCACGTGAGACCTCCTCTGGCCCGCTGCCAGTGCAGCCTATCACCTAGCGCCAGATCTGTCAGGTGAGTGAGACCCCCCTCCCCTGGCCTACAAGCAGCTCAGCTGACCCAGCAGCCCAGACTGAACAAATAACCCACGGGCATGCAGTCCTATACCAAAGATCACAGCTACTCAGAATGATGCAGACAAGGAGCATGCAATCTCAGATCCCGAGCCCACCTGAAACAAATACAGGAGTCACTACCATACAAGAAATTGGGAATCATGCAGTCGAAATCTCTGAATTCATAGCATCTGAAGTAAACGAACAAATGCAGAAACGTATAGAGGAACTCTGATTGGAGATAATCTCTGAAGTTAAAAAAGATATCTTTGAATTACTAGAGACTGAAGTTAAAAATATAGGATCAGCCAAGTAGCTCAGCAGATTAAAGCACCTGCAAGCAGGCACAGGGGCCCGGGGTTCAATCCCTGGGCCTGCTGTGGCATCCCCACCTCTCGGGTGCACTGAGACAGCAAGTGAGACTGGGCATGGTGGTGTATGCCTATAATCCCAGCTCTTGGAAGACTGTAAACAGGCGGATCTCTACAAGTCTGATCTAGTAGTGAGACCCCAAACACCCTGTAGAACTTTCCCTAAAATACTAAATAAATAAAGTCACAAACATTATTATAGCTCACCACAGAATGTTCCACCTAGGCTGATCTCCACCCAGGCTGAGCAACACATACCTGTAACCTCAGCTCCTTGAGAGGCTGAGACAGGAAGATCAAGTACTTGAGGCCAGTCTGGATAACTTAGGAAGAAAGAACTTATCATAGAATAAAAAGTAAAAAGGGCTAGAGAGGTCACTCAGTGTTCCCTGGATGCAATTTCCAGTATTAAAAAAAAAAAAGAAACAAACAAAAATGATTACCTTTATGCTCTACCATATTTAATAAAATAAGTGAGTATTCAAACCATATTCAGTTTTATTCCACTAGCCAAATAATTTTTACAGCTGTCATTATTTTCCTGAGGAATAATCCAATAAGGTTCTTATATTGAATTTGGGTGTTAGGTTTTTATAAATCTACCACAACCTCCCCCACTCCACACACACCCTATGTCATATCTTTTTTCCCCTCTAGGACATTGAGTTTTAAAGAACATTAAACAGGTTACCTATAAAATGTTTCACATTTCAAGTTTGTGTCCATACTAAACATATTGACCTACCTATTTAACTGTCTCCTCTCAAATAGAAACTAGACATTGGAGGTTGTTTAGATTGTAAGACAGAGAGCATTCTTTCCTACCAGATGCTACACAGTTTTTATCCACTCCTTGAGTCTGGGTTGGGCCAGGCGACTTGCTTTGCCAGTGAAACATGAGAGGACTTTGGAAAGCAGAGGCCTCATACACGCTTGTGTGTCGGGTGGGGGCTGGTGGGGGTACCCGCCTCACCGGCTGGGCTTCTGGCTAAGGAGATGTGTGTGGCCAAGACAGCCCCAAATGCACAGCTGGCATCCAATGAAACCATCTTCATCTTCCTACCGGTGGCTCTGGTAGGAAGAACCATGTCTGACTTAGAAAATGAAGTAACAGAGGGCTGTTGTTCTAAGACATTAATCTCGCAGGTGATCGGTCGTGAAGCAAACACAATTGAAGCAAATATAGAGACTTGGCTGGGGTGGGGACCTTGGCAAGAATGCGCAGATGGCCTGTGTGCTGTTGTCACATCATGTCTCAAGCATCATGACACCCACAGGCAATGTGCTTCTGAACCTGGGATGATGCGGGTTACAGAAGGTGAACACAGTTTATCCAATGTCCAGTTAGCGTCTCTGCCAAATTTTAGTATCAGGCGAAGATCAGTCGCACTGGTTGGCAGAATACTACTGACAAGTTCTTCTCCCACGCCCAACTGGCTTATGCCAGAAGAGGCCACAGCATTCATCAGGGAGGAAAACTGTCTCATCAAGGGACAGCCAAGGGTGGCCTTGTGGTACTCTGAGGACGCTGCCCCACCCAGCTTGGAGTTGTACAGGTTCACTTCATGTTTTTGGCCAGCTCAGTTCACCCTGAGAGCAGGGCTGGTGTACACGTGGTGCCAGGGATCGAACTGCAGTCCCCTGTGCCCACCTAAGCTTACCTAAGTAGGTGCTTTAGACTGAGGAGCTATTTTGCCAGCCCCCAGACTCCCTTCTTTTTTTAAATTTTATTTATTTATGTTATTATTATGGCCAGCTCAGCCTGCCCTGGGGGTGGGGCTGGCGCAGCATGTGGTGCTGGGAATGGAACTTCGGTCCTTGAGGTTGCCTAAGCTTGCCTAAGCAGGTGCTTTAGACCATTGAGCCATCTCACCAGCCCCTAGATTCCCTTCTTGATGGAACAAAACCCATGTAATTTCTTCAGATGACCAAATACATAACCATTGCATCCTTGAATATTTAAAATAAACAGAAAGCTACTTAATAACAACAACAAAAAAAGAACTTACAGGTAGTATCACCAGAAAATGAAAGACATTAGTAAATTATGGTATTGTTCTCATCAGAAGCTCAAACTGAATACAAAAGAAAGTGAAAAGAATGAGGAAACACTCTTGTTGATCATCAACAATCCCCTGCCACCTTCCCCTTTGCTACCGTAGAGGTCCTCTCTATTTCAATGGTCTATGTATGTATCAAATTCCCAACCTTTGGTCGTCGTTGAATAGCACCCACAATGGAAAAGAAGAAACTTGCCAGACAAGTAGCTGAGCCCAAATTCATTTACTTAAAACAAATACATGCAATAATAATAAAAAGACACAAGGAGAAGTTAGTATGCAGTGTGATCAAAGAGGATGGTGTGTAAGCCCCACCAGCATGCTGGCGCTTGAGCTCACTTGTCCCACTGTTCACACTTGTCCCCCCATCCCTGCCGCTTCCTGAGGCAGCTCTGGAACTCCTTTCTCAACAGTGTCTTGACTTGCACTATTGTGGCTGCCTTAAGGTCCTGAATGCGCTCAATATGTTTCCCTTTTGTTGTCATTTGACTTCAGGGACCATCAGCAGCTGCAGGGAGAGATCTGGTGACATCTTCACAAGCCTGCCTTTCCACTGAATGGAACACAGCAACCGCATTCCCTGAACTTCTTGTCACATGCAATGACACTCACAAAGGAGGACTATCAGAGCCACCTGAGAAAGTGGCAAGAGGGGCAGGCGTGGTAGTGGTGCACACCTGGGATTACAGGGAGGCTGAGGCAGGAGGAGCCTTGTGGCCTCAAGGCCAACCTGGGCTACACAGTGAACTCAAGCCTAGCCTAACTACACAGTGAGACCCTACAAAAAAAAAAAAAAAAGAAGAAGAAGAAAATGGAAAGACTGATGGGATAAGTATGTTTGAAGGGAGTGAGTGTGTTTTGAGGATTAATGACAATGTTTTCTGTGATGATAAATTTTTAAAAATGTAAATATTCACTGTGTATTTATTTATTTATTTTTGTGAAACCAGGGATTGACTCAGGTCCATTCTGCTGAGCTATCTCCCCAGCCCCTTCAGTGTGTATTTATTTATTTTTTTTTTTTTATTTTTTTTTTTAAATTTTTTTTATTTTATTTATTTATTTGTTTGCTTGTTGTATTTATTTGTTTCTTTCTTTATTTATTTTGTGGCTGGCTCAGCCCGCCCTGGTGGTGGGGCTGGCGCAGCATGTGGTGCCGGGGATCGAACCGCAGTCCCTGCAGTTGCCCGAGCCCTCCTAAGCAGGCGCTTTAGACCACGGAACCATCCCTCCGGCCCCTTCAGTGTGTATTTAAATCAGACTTGATAATTATTTCTTTAGGTGATTATATTTGTTGCCTCATAAATTATGTACATATGAATTCATGGGATTTTTGTGATCTTGGTGTTTGTTGTATTTTTTAGGTTTTAAAGAGTAGAGAGTACACACTATTTTTATAACTAGAAACCAAGCTACAGATGAAATTAAGGAAGCATTTAGAAGTTCAAAAAAGAAAATATAATGTCCATATAAGATTTTCATATGCTGTATTTCAAAATTAGATTGCATTTTATATTGAATTATATATATTTCCAAGAAATGTGTAGAAGTAAAGAATGTAAAAACTGCTAAGAAGTTATCATAGGGCTTCAGCACCCGTGTGTGTGTGTGTGTGTGTGTGTGTGCGCGCGCGCGCTGCTCAGATATATGTCTGCACATGAGTAGAAATCAATTGGTAAACACACAACACTTGGTAAACAACCATCACTAATTTTTGCTGTTGTTGTGTGCGACAGGGTGTCACTATGTAGCCCAGGCTGGCCTTGAGCTCACTGTGCAGCCCAGGCTGCCTCAAGCCCACAGCAGTCCTCTTGTCTCAGCCTCCTGAGTGCTGGGATTCCAGGTGTGCACTAGCACCCCCAGCTCTCCTTTATAATTTTTAAATCAAATCCCAGACATCACGCTATATTAGCCTTTATACTGTTGCCTGAACCTCAAGAAAGTATACCCTCTCCTGCATAACTGCACATAATAAAACTAAGAATAATTTCTAGTGCTTTCTAATAATCAGGCCATAATAGAATTTATCCTTCCTGATAAAAAATCTTTCTAAAAATTAGAATACACATATCAACTTCCAAGGAAGCTCTACTCATGGTATTTAGCTGTTGATAATCTTTCTTCGCCTATCCTTTTAATCCAACTTATTTTCTACTTTCCTCTATCTGTTTCTGGGCCATTGGCTTCTGCTTTGCTTTGCTTCCTTACCCTGGTGCAGGGATTAAAGGCAGGGCCATGCATGCACTCAGCAAGGGCTCTCCAGGGAGCTGCATTCCCCGTTGGAAAAGAAATCATCAAATGATTTCTGTAGCATGCCCCACATTGAGACTTTGCTAAAAAGGTAATTCTAAAAAGAAAAAAGAGCAGCGTTGTAAACATGATTCTGTAATGCTGGCCTGCCTGAACACCTGCAAAATATGAAATTATGATCAATACTTAGGGACAAAAATGTGCAGTAATGAAATTTTGACTTAGCTCGGACTAACCAGGTATAGTAGATTGTGTTCCCTTTATTGAATGTGTTTGAGATGAAAAAGAAATTAGGTCATGGACATTGGGATTTCCAAAGAACATCCCGAACAGTACATTTAAGGAGCATAACCAAGGACAATATCCTCCACTGCATACCTTCCATGAACACCATGATATTGATTATGAATTGAATATAAATTACAAAAAGCCAGCCGAGGTCAAAAGTGGGCCTTGAAATTTGACAATGTGTATTTGGATTCTGTTCTCATGTGAGTGTTACTATTGCATAGGAAAAGAGATGCTGAGATAAATTTGAATGCTCAGAGAAACAACAATATTTTTTTAAAGTGTAAGTACAACTCACACAATGTATGGGACATACTTATCTGGGACGTGTTTATCTGAAACCTAAAGTTGGGCTGGGGAGATAGCTTGACGGCATAAGTGCCTGCCTTGCAAGTACAAGGTCCAGAGTTTGATCCGTGGAACCGCATGCTATGCTGGTCCCAGAACTCCAGGTGCCAGCCCCAGTGTGGTGGCACACGCCCATAATCCCAGCACTAGGGTAATCCCAGCACTAGGGAAGCTGAGATAGGAAGATCACTATGAGTCCAAACTATGCATCAAGAATAGATATAGATATAGATATATGTAAATTTATCTGTACATCTTATACTTTTATTTTCTAAATCTGGCAACTCATGGATAAAATCTTTGCTTGGTAGGCAGAGATGACCTGAAGAGGAAGAGTAGTGCTGGGGAAGGAGTATAGGGGGGCACTGTCCACCCCTCGACCCCTCTTTCCTTCCTTCTCCCTTCCTTCCTGCCTTCCTTCTCTCTCTCTCTCTTTCTCATTTCCCTCTCTTCCTCCTTTCTTTCTTTCTTTTTTTCTTTCTTTCTTTCTTTCCTTCCTTCCTTCCTTCCTCCCTTCTTTCTTCCTTCCCTCCCTCCCTTCCTCCCTCTCTCCCTTCCTTCCTTTTTATCTCCCTTTTCTTGCTTGCATTGCTGGACAGTGACCCACGGCCTCACGATGCCATGTATGACCATCAGCTGTGACACATTTGAAGTAAGAAATGCCTCGCGGGTCAGTCCATCACAGTTCTTTTTTTTTTTTTTTTTTTAACCTTATTTATTTATTTGTGTTACGGCCGGCTTAGCCTGCCCTGGGGGTGGGGCTGGCACAGCATGTGATGCCAGGAATTGAACAGCAATCCTTGCAGTTGCCTAAACTTTCCCAGGCAGGCGCTTTAGAACGCTGAGCCATCTTGCCTGCCCCCATCATCACAGTTTTTTTTTTTTAATTTATTTAATTCTTTTTTATTTTTATTACTTTTAATAAAAAATAACATTGAGATGGTTTCAAAACACATTAGTAGAACAACCACAATAATTGATATAATACATATTATTATCTTCATAGCAGTTGTTCAGAGTACAAGATGCAGACATGATAACTTTTCTAAACATTATTGGTACAAATATTTCTTCTCATTGAACTAAGAGAAAATAGTTGTATGTATACTCCAATAGTCCATAATAGTAATGGGTTATCAGCAGAACTGGCAATGTTGGAAGCTGTTGACTTGAGCCTTTTACAGCTCAGCATACTAATCT
>PVKN010015945.1:0-10878 GCA_004027915.1 Capromys pilorides
AATCCCAGCTCTTTGGAGGCTGTAAATAGGCAGATCACTGGGAGTCCGGTCTAGCAGTGAGACCCTGAACACCCTGTGGACCTTTTTCTAAAAACACACACCAAAAAAAAAAAAAAAAAAAGAAAAAAAAGAAAAAAGAAAGAAAGAAAAGAAAGGAAGGAGAGTATGTCAAGGGGGCTTAGCAACGTGACTTTCCCTGTAATTACTTTTAAAATTAACACATTTGCCACAAATCTTGGCCACATCTCATTGCATTTAAACATTTTGTGTTAAACTCTTCATTCTTGTGCTCATCTTTCAACATTTCTATTCATGTTGTTTTCATTTTATTAAAACAAGAGAAACATGTTGTTGCAGATAAGATCAACCAAAAGGTGTTAAAGTTAATAGACAACAGCTTGAGATAAAACATAACCTGCATAATACCTAATTTTCTTAAAGAAACTTAACAACTGGTAAGGAAGAACTGAGAACTCTAGCTAGAGAATTTCGAAGGGCCAGTGTTATCCAAGGATCAATCTACGCTGGCAACAGTAAGTCAAATCAGCAGTGTTACGGTGTACTAAGGAGAACAGCATTTTTTAAATTCTTGAAAAAGCAAGGTACACTCTCATTTCAGTCATGAGAAAATATCTGACATACTCAAGCTGTAGACTGTCTACAGAATATTCCATATCCACCAAAGCTGTCAAATACGTGAAAGTCAAGGAATGTCCCAAACTAGAGGCGACTAAGGAAAAACAACAGCTAGATGCAGTGCAAGAGCTTGGACCGGATCCTGGCACAGAGGTGAAAGCGTTCATATTAAAATGGGTGAAGTGAGAAAATAAAAGAGCGCAGTTCAAATCACCCATGTTCACTTCCTATCCTTGCTAACTGAACTACAGCTATTTAAGATGCTAACAATGGGAGCCGAGTAAAGGATATAAGGGAATTCTTTGTATTATTTTTATCAGCTGCTCCATAAGTCTAAAATAAGTTCAAAATAAAACTCTTCAAAAGTAAATTATTATGTTTCTTAGATTAAAAAAATTTGTGAAATATAGTATATTAAGAACATGTTCTCTATATTCAAACTCCAGCTCTGTTACTTATTAACTGTATAATTTAGGGCAAGTTATACTCATGCTGTACTCCAATTTCCTTATCACACAAAAGCTTGTCATAATAATCTCCAGTTTATAAAGTTTTTACAAAGATTAAATAAGGAAACTCTTGAGAAATGCAAGAACAGGGGTTGCAAAAACACCCAGTAAATCACTATGCCAGCCTAACCAAATTCACCAGTCACCTGTCTGGATTGAAAACAGGAGGGCAGCAGGGGAAAGGCAGGCCTGTGCTGGGGTTGGGCATGCCCTGCTCCAGGGGTCACTAGCTCAAACACCGACAAGGCTGTGCCTATGACACAGGTGGGCCTAGATGGCACTGTGGTGGGCTGGAAAGCCGGCTCCTGCCCCAGGGGAACAGCTGGGTTCCTGCTGTCACAGGACAAGTATTTCCAGATCTTCCAGTTTTTTTTTAAGAAAAGCAAAACTCTTGGCTTTTTATAAGAAAACTCCCAACTTCTAAATGTTGGTAAATGATTCAAAAATGTAAAAATACCCTGGGCCAGAGCTCACAGGCCAAATGCAACACAGGAGAGAGCCAGCTGCAGCTGGTGGCCTCCACCTTGAATGACTACCTTCTTAGAAGGTGCAACTAGGGAGGGGGCATGAGTGGGGCCCTGACACGGAAACACAC
Organism: Capromys pilorides; assembly: GCA_004027915.1. Taxonomy (NCBI): domain Eukaryota; kingdom Metazoa; phylum Chordata; class Mammalia; order Rodentia; family Capromyidae; genus Capromys; species Capromys pilorides. The sequence goes on from PVKN010015945.1 coordinate 1,741, forward strand.
GGATGAAAACCCACTCTCTTGTTGATTAGTGTTTCCTACACACACATGCTGACGCACGTACCCAGGCGCATACATAAGTTGCCTCGTCGTGTAAATTTAGCAAACTCAGAAATAAAAATAATTTCAAAGTGCAAGTTTCCCAAGCTTTTATATGCTCAGGCATATTGAAAAATCAAATGAAAATCTGTGTGTCCTCTCCCCTCCTCCCATGTTCTTCTGCTACCAGGCTGTTTTCTAAGAAGCTACTCATGGGACAAACATTTTGTGAAAATGCTCAGAGAACTTAAGATTCCATGATTTCTGGCTCTCCTCCCTAACTTCACCTTCCTTGTTCCCGAGCCCAGTGTCTAAATGAACTCTCTTTTTCCTGTAGTGCTTGGTACATAACGAATCCTTAGTGAATCCTTACTGGGATTCAAGGCCTCTCACAAAGGAATTCCGGGTACAGAACAATGCCTATGCTTCAGCTGAGTAGGAAAAAATGGAAGGAATAAGACCAGAGACCACATGGAACTAGAGCAAGCTTCCAGACTCTGCCAGTTGGTTTTGATTGTTTACAAAGGAAAGCAAAACAAAGAAGGAGGTGGAATTTATTTCAGTAAACAGCATCTTTCAAAGAGAAAGAACTCAGTCTCCACCAGGATGGGCTGCCTTGCTGTTGTTATAATCAGAAAACATTTGCAAACAACCACTTAAGTGAAGAAAATGTGTTCAAACAACAGAACTATGGGTTTTCTGGGTGTGTGTGTGTGTGTGTGTGTGTGTGTGTGTGTGTGTATGTGTGTGTGTGTGTGTGTGTGTGTGGTGTGTGTTTTGGGGGAAAGGCTGAGAGGAGTATGCTTGCATACAGAATCAATTGTATTTTTAATGGTATTTGATACCTCTGGAGAGGAGAGTAAGAGGTTCTTGTATTTAATGCACTTAAGCACTGAGAGATTGACACCTTACCTTGCCAAACATTCCTCAACCATCAAATGATGGAAATAAGTCCCAGAAGGCTAAGCATGTTCTTAAAGGACTGAATTAAGCTCATTCCATCTCCTCTGCTCCTTTCTGCCTCTTGTTCTTTCTGCCTCTTAGCACATAGAAGCATCTTGAGAAAAGATTTATGAAGGCACTACTGTAGTCAATTCCAGCAACAGTAAGACAAACTTGGAAAATGGCAGAAGTTAAATAAAAGAACTGCTAGTCAAGATGATCGGTTAAACTCTAAAGCAACAAAACTGGCTGAATACCCGACTGCAGATATGAACTGCGTACATTGTCCAGTGGCAACATTAACTGTGAGGATGAGAGCTCTGCCTAACCACTGGCATTCACCCTGAGCTCTCTGCACCAAGCACTTCCTGTGCCCCTTCTTGTTCCATCTCACTTATCCTTTCTGCAGGAAAGGTAGTACCAGCATGATTCTAACAGAGGGGAAAAGAGCTGGTAAGTGATTGTTCAAGGCTGTTCAGTTCAAGGTGGACACGCTGTATTTGAGCCTCTATATTCTGGACTCCACACCCTGAACTGTCCACCATGCCAATGAACAGACATGGTAGGAAGAAGCTTACACTATATTTCCTTGAGAATAAGACCTAATGGGAAAATAATCAGTCTTTAGAAATAAGAGATCACAACAAATGTCAGCCCCAGTCAGTCCACCCTTGCCTCACCAGCCACCACAGTTCTCCTGCTTGGCAACTACTCTGGAAGGTATTGGGACTGGGTTGTATTGAAACAAAATGCTCAGACGACACTTCTTGTGTGTCGGTCCCTAGGGCCAGCTACAGACAAAGACTTAGGGCCTCACCTGGGCATCTAGTTTGGGATCTGAGCAGCAGAGGGAGATAAGGCAAATGTCATAATCCAGGTCTTAGGAGGCAACAGGCGGCCCAGTGCCCAGGTGAGAGAGCCCTAAAAGGTGATGTGGAATCACCAGTAATTGAGGTGGACTTTGAAAGAGGGAGAGACTTCTCAAAAGGGAAGAAGGAAGAAAATGCTGTCCTAGACCTAACTGGGGAGCAGCAGGGGACACTGAGGGAAAAATGTGGGTACATAGTGTGTGTCTGGAAGTAGGAGACAGATCTAGAAAGCATGCAGACCTTGAACTTCAGGCTGAGTACTGTCAACTCTGTTAGTCATGCGAATGAGGCAGAGTAGGTTGAATCTAACCACTGCACAGTTTATTTATCTGACCATCCCTCGAGGAGCACTTTTGTGTTTATACTGATTACCCCAAGCATAGCTAGGGCGCATGTCATTTGAACAGTTGGTTTTTGTGTTGAATAAACTCGTTAAAATTGTCATTTATGTGTTTCCTGTTATGTTACCTTATAAAAATTAGGGGAAAATATACAATTTTTATTACTCCATACTTATTCATTTATTTAATGTATTTTGTACAGGATGTCACTATGCAGCTCCTATTCATAGTGATCTTCCTCCTTTCAGCCTCCCCAGTGCTGGGATTACAGACGTGCACCACCACGCCCAGACTTGGTCGCTGGCTCAGCATACCTGGGGGCGGGGCCAGTGTGGCATGTGGTGCCATGATTTGAACCCCAGTCCCTGTGCTTGCCTAAGCAGGCACTTGGTCTGCTGAGCTATCTTGCTGGCCTTCCGTGTTTAAATAATTAGACTGATAAGTGATTCAGACATAGGACAATAGAAATGATCCACATGAAAAAGGAATGAACCAGGGAAAGACATGTGTTAAGAAAGGACAATCCTTCAGAATCGCGCCTGCATCACAATTGTAGCTCTGTCACCCCTGCTATGTGACCTCAGGGGAGCACTCACCTCTGAACGCAGCCTCCTTATTTGTCAGTGAAAGCAATAATAATCATCTGGCATACTTGATTGTTGAGAGGCTGGAAGATTACTGCAAGAGCGCCTTTGAAAGTGTCTTACACATGTGAACCATTATTCATGCGGTGGGTCCCGATTTACATAATGTTGGGTTTGTCAGTGGTTTGCAGTAATCAATGCCAAGGTCTTTTCTCCTTCAAAGCTCACCCCTTGGCTATGCCACACAGAGAACTGGTGAGGGTCTAATGGATAGGAACATTAGTTTTCGTGACAGGCAGCCTCAGTTTCTGATTCTGATTCCCCTTGTGGTTGGCAGAGCCTGCTCTGAGTGACTTGGCCAAACACGACCTCTCTCTGAGATCTGGGTCCTCTCCACACTGCGGCTGGATGGGCTGATAATCTGTAAATACCTGTACTCTTCTCTTCTTAGGTCTGACATTGATAGTATTTCTAGAATCTCAAGTAACCTGGGCCTCAGTTTTTTCATTAGAAAAATAGGAAGAATAATTTTGACTGGACACTGTATGAGATTGTTCTGCAGCTCAAATAGCAGCTGGGATAACGTCGAGCCATGCTTTGTCACTAGCGTCTCTACAAGCACTCTGACTCATCTTAGGAGCCCTGCAAAGTGCTTCCTCTGCAATTCTAAGTCCCCGAGGATAAGAGGAATCAATATTTAGAGTGGCCACATGAGCGATAAGGGAGAATAACAATGAAACTTTCATCTCCCAGCTCAATAATCATGATTAACGATTTACCTTTATGGGCCTATTCATTGCTACCCTGTGAAAACAGAGCTAAACGCTATAAAACAAGGCCAATTAAATCTGCATGGCTCTGCTTCCCACCTCACACCAGTTGCGCCTTTCTCTCTCCCTTCCCTTTCTTAATAGTGAAGTCTTACATCTGTGAAGATCATAAAACATAATACATGCTGGGGAAAATCTCCCAAGTACACATGCATGCACATACACGTAAACACACAGTTTCCCCGCACACACAGTACGCATACACACTCAGCATGCCCGCCTACTCCTCCCTCCCCAAGGAAATATCCACAGGGATGGTGGCACAGCTGAGCCCCTGGGAAATGCTGGTAACATGACCATGAGACGCACAGACCCCAAGTGGACATTCTGAACACAAAGGTCCTGTAGTTCACGCAAACTTGGGGTGTTTGTTCCCCGGTTCTGCAAGAGTTCGTGGTCAGGGGACTTCTCTTGTGCTTTTTTTCCTGTCATGGAGAGGTAGAAATATCCCCCCACAGATCACCTATAGAAGTTTAGTGTTCTAATATGGAAAAAATGTATTTCTGGTTTTTTTTTTTTTAATTTTTACTTGTGCTCTTAGAAAGAGTAAAGAAGACAAAGACCTGAGCTCTGGTGGAAAGTGTAGCATTCTCCATGTTGTTCTGTACAACCGCTAGCCACATGCAACAATAGAGCACTTAAAGTGTGGCTAGTGTGACTGGGCCACTGGGCATCGAGTTTTTATTTATTTATTTTTTAATTATAGTAATTTTAATGAGAAAGAAATGACAATGAGACAGTTTCAAAACAGATTGGTAGGAGAGCCACAATAATTAATCAATTGCATATTGTTGTCTTCATAGTAGCTGTTCAGAGTACAAGATACAGACATGACATCTTTGCTAAACACTATTAGTACAAATTTTTCTTCTCATTGAATGAAGAGAATGTAGTTGTATGTTTAATCCAATAGTTCATAATAGTAGTGGGTTATCAGCAGAACTGGCAATGTCAGAAGCTGTTGACTTAAGCCTTTTACAGCTCAGCATATTAATATGAATTTACTTTTAATACGTCGTGGTTAGACTTTTCTACTGGATGGCCAAGACCAAGATAAAGCAAGACCTATATAACAAAAAATGTAACTTCTGTATCTGACAAGGTACAACCACAACTTCCCCATCCAGACCCCAGGCCCAGTGTGTGTATAGTTTTATTTAGTTGTACCTATTTTATTTATAAATGGCCACGTGTGGACAGTGGCTGCTGTGTTGGACAGCATAGTTCTGAAGGAAATCACTTTATGTCTTTGGCTCTGTGATCACTGATCTAGAACACACTGATGACCCTGTCACATCCCAGGGTCTTTTCAGTCTGACAGCGAGAGAAGAACCATGCAAGCCTGGTCCAAAAGCTGTCTTAGTCACTTTCCTTGTCACCGCGACAAAAAAATCAAACACTTAAGGCAGGAAAGATTTCTTTACACTTGCAGTGCAGCCCATGGTTGGCCAGCTCCAAGGCAGGGTGACACTGAGGGCACTGGCTGGAGGAGAGCTGCTAACCACCTGGTGGCTGGGAGGTAGAGAGAGCAAGGGGAGCACAGGGAGGGGACAGCACCTTCCCAGGCCATACCTCAGAACCTGCCTCCTCCACCTCGGCTCCCCTTCGAACATCACACATAGCATCCACTGGTGAGTAGGGTTCCACGATCCAGTCCCCTCCAAAGCCCTACCTACGAGTGCACCAGGCTTTGGGGAGGCATCTAGGTATCGGCCATGACAAAAAAAAAATGCATTTAATGATACAGAGAACGTCAATGAATGCTAACAGTATGAATCTCATCATAGTCCAAGAGAAATGTATGTTAAGTCTATGCCTGGATTTTTCTCCAGAACTGATTCCTTATGATTGTTTAATTCATCCCAATTAAATTTGCTTGCCAAGAATGACCTGGGACAAAGCAAGGGCTGAGGAAATGTTCAACTAGTCACAGCAATTGTGGGCACTAAGACCCTGCTCCTCACTGCCCTGCTCTCTCTGGTGTTCTCTCCAATGATGAGAGTAGCTGAACACAAAGCAAAGTGACTCATCTCTGAGGTAGCTACACATCTTTGAGATCCTGGACAAAAATATCTTCCCTTCTCCCCCATGCTTTAAATATGTTGTTTTCAGAAGAAGTTGACCATCTGGTTAATTTGTACTTAAATTAAATTAATTCTCATTAATTTGTACTTAACTCATCAGAGAGTGACAGTGTAATACCTGCCTGACTTGCAAGAATTTTGATTTCGAGCATCTTGTGGCCTCTTTCTGTAGAAACCAGGGGGACAGGTACAGACAACAGATGGACAAAGGCTCCTGAAGATGAGAGGGCAGGAGATAGCAGTGCCAGGTCTACTACCCAGGTTTTATACGCCCTGTATATGTCCCTGGTCTCCTGGGTTTGGGCTTCCTTCCTGGGAAACAGGGTGACTTGCTTCAGTACAAGGTATCGAGAATTCTTGAATGTGGAGAACTTTGGCAGCCTCTTAGAATGTAACAGCTATCACTAAGAACCCAACCCATTCCCAAATACTTAAGGAAGGAAAGATTTATTTTTGGCTTATGGTACAGTCCACAGTTGACTGGAAAACTGGCAAAAATTGGACAGTTTAATGAAAGAATTCTAGGTGTGTGCAATGGCTAAAAAGAAAAAGAGAACATGGTTGTCAAAAATTCATGGGAACTCAGGAAATTCAAATAATCCTAGATTAGCCTTGTTCTTTACTTAATAAAAATGACTAAATCAAACTTGATGTTTGAATAGCTCTGTATGGATCAAAATCTTCTGTGATGGTCTAATGGGTAAAAGTGAGCAATAAGAATTGAACAGTTGTGTATAGATTAAGTGGAAAATCCAGGACATAAATTTTGGGTGGTCTGGAACCAGAACGCTAATCCCTTTGAGCTAAACTATGGTGTCCAGCAATGGTTTCAGGACCACTTGTGACTGGTCCTCAATCAGAGAAGGACATATTAGCAATGGACTATTGCCTGGAATATGAGTTGGGCTTAATGACCAAATTGTCACTGTTGAGTGAAGAACTACAGTATACATCTGTTTTAAATCAAGTACAGGATTCTCTATGTGGCCATCTCAGCTGTAGTTCTTGTGGTCTCATTCTCCTCAAGCCAAGAACAGTTATGCATAAAATGCCCCAACTGTTTCTATGACTACTGCCAAGGTAATTTCAGTAGAGGTGTCAATTTCTAGGACCTACTCCCAGGTACCTCCTGCCAAACATCTTCAAACACATTTCCTCTGACCGCTCCCCCCGCCCTGCCATGGAGACCCACCTGCCTTCTTGACACCTTCACTTGGATGTCTTGTTCATGTCTCAAGTTAATTGAATTCAAAATAAAGACCAACATTCTTCCCTCACATGTTGTTCCCCTCCAATATTCTCTACCTTTGTGAAAAGCACTGCCACTTAAATGGGTGATCTGGAGATGCTGACTCAAGAGAGAAGCCTGGCCTCTCTAGGTCCCTTCGCTGTTGTTGAACTCTCCTTGTGAACCCTGAAGGTTGGGACATTTTGTCTTCATTTGTCTCTCATTCATTGACCCTGCCAATAATTAAGACTTGGTTTTCCATGGGCTTAGGGTTGTGTTCATTCAAGAACATTCTGGACAAGGCATTTTTTCCTTAGACTATGAAGGACACAGACAGCAGGGAACAGATTCAGTCTATTTCCTTTTGTCATATTTATCTCATGCTAGGAAAATGCAGTCATGAGATAAGTGTGACAAAAGGAATCTAAGAGATCCCAGCCTCCCTACCCCTTCTGCATTTGTCTATATTCACTCTGGCATTACCGCACAAGCTGTAATTATCTACTTCTGTTCTTCCTCACAAGACTGCAAAGTATTGATTCATCTTGGGCTCGGTACCAAGTTCACAGCCTGCCATGAGAGAGAATGTGTAGATCAATGATGTCATGAACCAGTGAAGAATAACAGAGAAACAATGAGTCACGTGGTCCACTGGCTACTTTAGCAGCCCTAAATACACTCCTCTGGCTATATCTAATCACATTAATTGTCCCAATCCAAGTGAGATGATGCAGGAAAACTTCAGGAAGGCTAACTGTAGAAATGTCTCACCACTAACATTTACAGTTCAATTCTCTTTCATTCTTTCTCTCTCTTTCTCTTTACCTCTTACCCTCCACCCTACCTCTTTTTTGCAAAGTTTTTCCTCCTTCTATCTTATTCATGATTACAATAATGACTTCAAACACCAACATTGTTATTCAGGACACTGTAAAAATGTGTTTTTCCCGTCAGTTCCAATGAAATAGTTTCCACTGTCTGTTTCCCCTGCAGATAGCCATCAAAATCCGGGTGCAACAATAAAAAAGAAAGCCTAAACCCTTGTCCAACATAGAATCTAAAACTTGTCCTTGGAAAGCGACACCCAAGGGAATTTAATCAGGAATGTTCTTGACTTGGCCCGGCCTGCTGTTGTTGAATGCAGGGTGTGTAGGGTGATGTTTCTGGAAGCTGCCTTTCCTGTTCTTTCCTCCTAGTCTTCCCAGAAAGCCAAAATAAGAAGCTTTTGAAGAATATTACTCCTTTAAGGCCTCCAGTGGATGGCCGGTGTTGACATTTGTCTTTCAATTTCAGTCAGGTTTTTGCTGTGTCCTCTGGCTATAGCCCCTGAGCTCTGATGGCTCTGTTGCCTGCACTTTGCATTCCCTCAGGTGAGCTGGCCTTGGTATCACCAGTTAAGACCTGGCCCTATCACTTCACAGTTAAGTCACCCTGGGTAGCTTTGGTACCACCTGTCCCATTTATAAGACAAGTACCAAAATCCTGAGTTGTAGGACTCTTGGAAGGTTAAACTGTGCAGTGTCCTAGATGCTCAATAGCAACTGGTCCTCAGTGAAGACTAGTCCTCAAGGCATCCTGCAGCATACTACTGAGATAACACAGCATTCATAGCTAGAATGACCATGAAGACTGTTCGGTGAAAAGTCTCATTTCAAATATGTAGGGTATGGAGGTACTTACACAAAAACACATGTGCACTGTCTCTCTTCACACAAAAATACATCACATTTGAGCACTGTGTGCCACACCTACCTACCACACACACGCACACAGACACACAGACACACAGACACACACACACACACACATACACACACACCATACTACATGGACCCATCCTGCACAACCTACCCCAAATACAGTATCACATATATAAACCAGAGTACACACATAATGCACACCAGGAAAGCAACAAATACATGCACACACACAGCTGGGCATTTGGACATCTGCCATATTCACATTCCAAGAATGGCCTGTCCCTGTTGCCCTTTGCTTGTGATTTGGCCTTTGTAACTAGGAAAATATCTCTGGTACTCGGCCCGAAGAGATTATGAGGAAATGCTGTAGGAAACATAAAGTTAAAGGCTGTGTTGTTCTCCTAGGTCTTTTGATCTTCAGTGAACTCGGATCATATTTTCTCTGAGCACTGATGAGGGTTATAAGTAACATACCCAAGTGTCCACTCTAATTCAGACATCATGTTAGCGCATTACTTGTTGGA
>PVKN010015946.1:0-18178 GCA_004027915.1 Capromys pilorides
CCAAGAATACACTCAACTATCTTATCTTTGACAAAAGAGCCAAACATGATCACTGGAAGAAAGGTAGCCTCTTTAATAAATTGTTCTGCAAAAAATGGCTTTCCTTATGCTAAAGACTAGAACTAGAGCCATGTGAATCACCATAAACTAAAATAAAATCAAACTAGATTGAAGGTCTAAGTATTTACAACAGAAGTACTAAACCTGTTGGAAGAGAGAACAGGAAGAACCCTTGAAGTCGTACATGTGATCGAGGCTTTCATGAGTAAAACCTGATCACATGAGAAATACTATCATAAATCACTAACTGGAATCTCATACTATTTAAAAATTGTGTCACAGCAAAGGAAATCACCAACAGAGTGAAAATACAACCCAAAACCAGGTGTGTGGGGGGGGGTGGAGATTTAGCCAGGTGTACCTCAATAAAAAGACCTACATTTATAACATTTAAAGAATTGCAGGGGCTGGAGAGATGGTTCAGCGGTCTAAAGCATCTGCTTAGGCAAGCTTAGACAACCACAGGGACTGCAGTTGGATTCCCGGCACCACATGCTGCACCAGCCCCACCCTCAGGGCAGACTGAGTCGGCCATAATATAAAACATAATAATGATAATAATAAAAAATTGCAAAAATCAGACACCCCAAATTCAAAGATTCAATCAAAAAATGGGCATCTGAGACGAGATGAACGCACACTTCTCGGATGAAGAAATATAAATGACAAATATATGTGTGTGTATATATATATATATATATATATATATATATATATATATTCAACATAATTGGTCACTCAAGATATACAAATTAAAACAGCACTGAGATGCCAACTCACTCCAGAAAGAATAGCTATCATCATAAATCAACCAATAGCAAATGTTGAAGGAGCTGTGAGGAAAAAGGAACCCTTCTCCACTATTCGTGGGAGTGTAGACTACAAACAATGGAGACTGTACTGGAGATCAGTGTGAAGACTTTAAAATTCTAACATTGGATGTTCCATTTGACCCAGCTATTTCCCATCTGGATATTCGCAGAATTAAAAGCATCATATCACAGTGATATACATGTACCCATGTTTATAGCAGCAGAAATTGTAATAGCTACATCTTGGAAACAGCCCTAATGCCCATCAACCAATGAAAGAATAAGAAAGATGCGCTCTTTTTATGGAATAGAGCACTACTTAGCCATAAAGAAGAAAAAACTTGAGACATTTACAGGTAAATGAGTGCAACTTGAGACCATACTCGTTAGTGAAATAAGAAATCAGACTCATGGGGCTGGGGAGATAGCTCAGGGGCACAAGTGCCTGCCTGGCAAGTGCAAGGTTCTGAGTTCAATCCCCAGTTCTGCCAAAAAAAAATAAAAAATCAGACTCATATGTGTAAATATCATATTGCCTCTCTGGTGTGACAAACTGAAAAAGTAAATAAGGATCAGAATGTACAATAGATATTGTGAAATGAGGAGAGATTGTTTAAAAAAAAACAAGAAGAACTACACAGAGGGAAGGGAAGAGGAAGGAGAGAAAAGGAAGAAACAAAAAATATAAGCTGGCTGCACTGCTACTTTCTCTTAGCTCACTGAAAAGAAAGGTTTGTCCCTTTAATATCATTTGGAGAATGTGCATGCCTGTATCTTGTACTTTGTGTAACTATATTGAAGAAAACAATACACACTATACTAACTATTGCTGTCCTATTTTGTTATTATAAAATACTGGTTGTTTTGTTTGTTTGTTTGTTTTGCAGTACCAGGAATCAAACTAAGGACCTTGTGCTTGCCAGGCAAGCACTTATTCTATTGCACTGTCTTTCTGGTCCCTCTTTTTTGTGTGTGTGTGGGGGGGGGGGGGGGGTGAAATAAAAAATAAAACAGAAAAAATAACATTGAAGTAAGAACAGGATTTATGGGGCTACAGAGACAGCTTGGTGGTCTAAGCACCTTCCTGGAAAGTGTAAGGTCCTGAATTTAACCACCAGTACCACATGCCACACTGGTCCCAGAACTGAGCATGGTAGCACATGCCTGTAATCCCAGCAATGGGGAGGCTGAGACAGGAGAATCACAATGAGTTCAAACTGCATAGCAAGACACTGTATCCAAAAAAAAAAAATTTGTTTTTAAATTAAAGAACAAGATTTATTTAGTATAACCAATCCAGGAAGAAAAAGAAAACCAAACTTTCCCACCCCTATCTTTGGAAAGCTAACAAGAGCATTATGATTACATAGGGGAAGGAACTCAAAAGGGGGAGGACAGGCGATGCACACGGCAAAGCTCTCTTGATCCCCCTGTGGGCTGCGATCATGTTCTCAGGACCTAGAGGCAGAGACTTCTCTGCAGTAGGAAAGCTCTTGTCGCCCACGGAGTTATGTGTCACAGGACGCTCATTCATCAGATTTGCTCAGGAATCTCAGCCAACTGCAGGCATCGCGGTCACCTTCCTCATCACCGAGACATGGCACCAATGCCAGCAACTTGAAGGCAGGCAGACGCTGGCTTGGTGCTGCAGAGTGACCGGCCCAGAGCGGTCCAGGCTGACAGGTGAAGACTGGCAGCTGACAGCCTACAATCCTAGCATGTCACCCATCTTGAAATTACCTTAGTCTTATCTCGCCTTGAAGGCGAGAGGAGGGATGATCAGCGTTGGATGATCTCCCCCTCCTCTGCTCTTTTTGACAGAGCTGAACCAAGAACTTTCACACTGAGCTACTTCCCAGCCTCCTCCACTTCTTTCTTTCTTTTTTTCTTTCTTTCTTTCTTTCTTTCTTTCTTTCTTTCTTTCTTTCTTTCGATTTTATTTGGAAGCAGATTCCTATGTTGGGCTCGAACTTGCCACCCTCCTGCTTGTTCCTCCCAGATGCTGGGATTATAGACACCTGATGAATCCTTATTTTATTTGGAAGCAGGTTCCCACTAACATTGTTTCCTGCATTGGGCTCAAACTTGCCATCCTCTTGTTTGCTCCTCCCAGAGTGCTAGGATTATAGACACCTAATGGATCCTTAAATGATTACCAGATTTCTATATGTAGAGCTGGGCAGGATTCCGACATGAAGTTTAAGGTAGAGAGGAAACCAGTATGAAATGAAGGGAGAGATACCAAGGCTTTATCCCATGAGGCATCTGCAGCCCCAGTAGCAGAGTCACCGCTTTGAGGAAATGCAGCCTACAAGTCCCTGTTAGATTCCTGCATCTGTCACAGGTGGAAGGTGGGAGACGTAAAAGGCAGCAAATCTTCTCCATCAAGCCCTTTCCAGTGGCAATAACCTGTCCATGACAGTGGAACCTCCACAACCTGAACATTGCCCAGTGTGGCTGTATTGAGGATTAAGTTTCCACATGAGATTGGAGAAGGCAGAAATATTCAGACTATAACATATTCCATAGACTATGAGAAACAGTGATTGTTTTTAATCATTAAATAGACAAGATTACAATGTACCTTCAAGAAAACGTACCTTGTGTCAGTGGGTATTGGATGAGCCCACACAAGAGCAGCTGGAAAGTATGTGGCCCAGAAGAGAGGCTCTGACCAGTGTGGGGCCCTCTGCAGTGAAAAGAGCAGCTCGTGAGATAGAATATAAGAAAAAAATCAATGTGTCATGACACCCGGGTGGACAGGGTCTTAGAAGTACAATGAGCAGTAAAAATAAAATAAAATATAGGAAAAAACCCTGGAAATTCAGGTTAGGGGAGGAACAAGTGGAGAGGAGAGAGAAGACCTCAGAAGAAGGCAGAAGTCATGGGCAGAGAGACAGCAATTTCGTTGATATAAATTGCATCAGGGCACCTGCAAGGCATCCAGGAAAAACACTTCAGCTGCTATGTAGAGGGGGAAGAAGGGGGTTGGAGGGAAAAATAATGACCCTCAGAGAGGTGACTGAAGTGAGGCAGATAACCACAGAGACACAGCAGACAAAGAAGGTGGCCGGGGCCAGAAGCCCAAGGCCCCACTCAGCTCCAGAATGCAAAGATCAAGGATTTTCAATGCTCAGATTCCTGTCTAACTCATTTCTTTTTAGTGGCATATGGCGAAAAGGACATTTCACATACATAGTGACTCTCTGTAAAACAAAGGTAGAGACTGCTAGTCACTTTCCTCCAGTCACAAGTGGCTGAGGGCACTTCATTTCTAGGCCATTCTTGGCTTAAATCAAATCACCAAGAACTATGCTTCTGGGAAATACCGTACCAAACACTTATTAAACACACAGCCATGCAGTATATTTCACACACTTCTTAAGGGGAACAAATAGCCTTTAAAAAGTTTGACCTTTCTGTAAGGGAGGCCCTCTTGGTGGGAGCTTGCAAGGTGTTGGAGAAATGTTGCAGAAAATGTTGGCCTCCAAAGAAACAGCTTACAGCTCCAGTGGTCTTCTTCCGCAGAAATGCCCACTCTGTAAGCGGTTACTCCCTTGATGATTTTAACTTGTGAAATGAAGCCATCAGTGGGAGTCTTAGAGATTAGCCTCTCACAGAGCAAGAATGTCACCTCCACCCAGGAAAGGAACAAAGCCACCAGTAAAAGTGCTCACTCAATAAGTTTCCAAAGACACATGCACCACCTGGGGGAGGAGCGGATTGGAAATTATCCTACAGTTTGTACTCAGTCATTACTGGGGGCCTACCCACCTGGGCCCTCTTGCTTTCCTTCGTATTCTCCCTGGCCAGTTAATGTAACTCATCACTGAAGTGCTCATTCTGCCACAGTTCAGTTGTGCCACATTGTTCCCAGAATTCCTGTGTTCAGCCAGGGTGTGATCAGGATCCTAGAGCCTGGCATCTACCTTTACCTGCCACGACCAGACCTGCTTCTCCCACCCCTGGTACACACAAGCTTGCTTTGTTCATCAGCCAAATGCAAGGCTCCACAGCTCACTAAGTACCAGAAGCCATCAGCTCTTGGCTGAGGTTGCCTGCCTTTCTTCCAAGCCACTTCTGCTGCACAGTCTGTTCAGATCCACCTTCTATTGGTCAGCTTCCCTGTTACAAGGTAAAATGCCCAACATGTGCAACCTAAGAAAGCGGATGTGGCTCAGACTTGCACAGGTTTTGGTCCCCAGTGAGATGACCGTAAGGTAAGAACATGGTGGTAAGCATGGTACATGGTACAGCAAAAGTATGTAGATCTTGTACCTGGGAAGCACAGTGAGGGCCCTGCCAGGGCCTCGAAGTCACACCTACAGACACACCCAGAAGTGGGCTTTGTTATCCCATAGGAAGCTCTCAAGCCAGAGAAGCTGACAGTACAGCATAACTGGCACACATCTCCATGGAGTTTGGGGACCCTTCAAAACCAGGGTATTCTACAGGTGCCTGTTTACTGACAGGGCCCCAGCCCCACCCTACTGATCTTGTAGACTGGCCCCAGCTCCCACAGAACCACACATGGAAGAGATTTTGAAGAGAAGCTTGTAAAATCACTACAAGGACAAATGCTATGCCCCAAGAGGAATACTTGAAAAAGACAGGCACACTCTCATGGATGTTTCTAGAAAATGAAAATATTGTTAATATCAATAAGATTTCAGTTAATGGAAATAGTGCACACAAAAGGTTTCATTGCAGAGAGCGTAGAGAAGCAGGAGTGGCAGGGAGCTGGGCAGCAGGGAGGAGGAGAAAATGCCCTGCAGACCTGCAGCGACGCAGGGAGGGGGCAGAGTCCCTGGGCACGAGGGCAACATTTGCTGTGCTGCCTCATGGCAGATAGTCCTCAAGTGGGGTTCCCAGACCAGCTGTACAACATGCAGAATCCTTCTGGGGGCAAATCCTAGGCCTTGCAGCCACTCTGCAGAATGAGAAGCTCCGGGGCAATGCCACCAGGCATTTGAAGCAGCCTTCAGGTGCTTTCTGTCTGCGGTCACATTGACAATCGTGTTTATGGGTGTGGATCAGAAGCCAGCAACCTCCAGCCCCAAACTGACCTGCCAGGTGCCATGTTTGCTTCGTTTTCCTTGGCTTTTGTTTTATGTCTCATGAGCTAAGACTGATTTTACACTCTTCGATGACTACATGTTCAATGGTTATAGAAATATAGATACTCCTGGAATTATGATAGGGTTAGGTCTCCATAGCAAAACATAAATTGAAAGAGTTATGAGAGAGAGAAAAAGAGAGAGAGAGAGATACAGATACAGATAAAGATACAGATACAGATACAGATAGAGATACAGATACAGATACAGATACAGATACAGATACAGATACAGATACAGATATATAGAATTAGATCCCAGCTCAGCAACCCAGCAACTCTACAGGTGTTGCTGGTTGTTTCCCCTGGAGGTTGTACAGCTGCCCAGCAGCTTTGGCTCACTGCTGCCCAGCATCCAGAGGATGCAACCTGATTTAAGCAGCCCAAGAAAAGCTAAAGCTTAAAAATGTAAAGTACATTTGTAACTGAATGCACATCCGTTTTGCACTATCCTAAGTTTTACAACATCTGCACCTAAGCGACATCCTTGATTGTGCCCTGGGTCCACAGAGCTGAAACTATTTACTTTATGGTCTTTAGAAGAAGAGTGGAAACCTTGATCAGGGGAACCCAGTGAGGGAACCAATCAGCCTCCGGCTCAAGGCCTAGGGCCAAACCTGTCATCCACACAGTGAGAGGAGTCACAGAGCTCAGCTGCTGAGACCCAGAGCAGAACAGAAGGAAAACAAGGGCAAGAGAGGGGCCTGAGCTCAGGACACCAAGCCTGAGTTTCAGGCACAGAGACTTCCATCTTCTCCTACAACAGCAGATCCCCATGAGAGGGGCAGGAGAGCCAATAGAGGGGACAAGGGTCTGTCACCACACAGTGACAGGACAAGTAGAGAAAGGTGGTGTTCTGACCAGAGACTTTGGAGCAGGAACAGCCGGGTCCTTGTACTCCTATCTCCTCCACTGGTAATCTGAGGCACCACAGACAAGCTTTTAGCCTCTCTGTACCTCAGGTCAGTCATGTGTGACACAGACGCAAAGTGTCTCCCTCACCAGACGGGGAGAGTTTTGTCTCATGCAGGCAAGTACTCGCCATTTAGTTCTAGTACCAGAGCACATGGAAAAGACGGCACCTGACAGGTCATGACCCAGTACCCAGGCCTGGCCTACATGGTAGCAACAGAAAAGTAAGAAAGATCCTCACTCAAGAGGTTTAGAATTGGGGGTGGGGACAACTAATAAGGACCAAGGAGCTGAAAGAGAGAATGGCCAACCCCACGTCCAGGTGAGGCTGTTTCTCAGAACTCAGCAAATAGGGATGGCTGGGGAAAGTGCCTTGTAGGTTACATAACTGCATCTCCAGAGAGGTGGGGCCATAGAGAGGCACCACTGAAAGGTGTCTTCAGGAAATGACGGCAGCTCTCTCTCCACAACGGCTAATCTTCCATCACCAGGAACTTGGAGATTAGGCCAAAGAGGTAAACACTGGAAGTACGAGGAATGCTGAGGAGCTGAGATCTTATAGGCTAATGGATGAGAAGCCATTCCCAGCTGACTAGGGAGAACACGGGAGGAACAATAAATGAAGAATGCAGGCAGAGAAAAGGGGGTCTTTGCCAGCACAAGTAGCATTCTCGCCCCCAGATTTCAGCCAAGAGTCTCTGCCTGCAAGCACAAACTTTTGTATAGCCACCCGGAGAAGCAAGGATGGATTCAACTGTGGCCTGGTTAGGGAGGAGAGGGGCTGTGGTCGGAGGTGGGATAGACTGCAGTTGGGATACACTGCCAGCAGTGGACAAGGCTCACAGACAAACAACTGCCTCAGCCCAGCTACGCACAAAAACAAATAAAAAGGATTCATTACCCCCCGAAAGGTCAGCAAAGATACTCTTCTCTTATCAGATAATGAGCATGCTCTTCAGGAGCTGGGCATGAAAGTGAATCAATTACAAACCCCAGTGAGAAACGCAGCATCCTCACAAAACGCCCGCGCTCTTTCCAAGGGAAGCAGAGAGGCACTCCATAAATTACAGACATGATTAGAAATGCAGAAGTAACAAAATCATACAAAGAGAAGGAGAGAAAAACTGTTGGTTCAAGAGACATCACTGACAGTGAGGAAATATTAATATTGACTCCTACTTTCACAGTGGCAAGAATCATCAGCCGAACAGGAAACTTGATGAACACATCATGCTTCAACCAAAGCACTGAAAGAAAAGTTGGCGGTGTTGAGCACATTCAAACTCTGCTTGAATCAATTTAAAATAATTTCCTCTCCACTAGACGTGCGGAGAATTCATTAATAGGCACCTGTAAAATAGCTATTGAACCCCCACACCCACCTGGGTGTGAGGAGGTGACAAGCCCTAACATCCAGACAGTGAGAGAGGCCAGGGTGGGGCATCTCCACCATCTGCCCAACAACAGCAGGCAAGATAGGACACCCTGGGGTCTGCCCAGGCTCGAGGCTGCAGGAGGAAGATGAACCAAAAAGACACATGAAGAACCAAAGTCAACACTTACAGCCGTCAGTATTGCCTCACTGAACGGATATATATATATATATATATACACACACACATATATATATATATGAACAACCATATACATATATATATATATATATATATATATATATATATATATATATATGAATAACCCATCAAGTTCAAAACAACCAATCTGATTACCAGGGCCCACTGGGAAGACATAGAGATGTTAGTCAAAGGAGACAGACTTGGAGCTATGAAGGTGAAAACATCTAGAGACCTCAGGGCAGCATAAAGACTGTTATTAATACTATCATTTTGTATACTGAAAATGTTCTAAAAGAATAAATTTTAGGTGTTCTCACCACAAAGGGGCACCTATGGGTGATGGACACATGAAGTTCTGTGACTGCACTTGCTGTTCTATTACTACGCAGAAGTACATCAGAGCCTCATAGTGCATACTCTGCATACGTATGGAGGCTCTTCAATTTGCTTTGGGATTTCAGAAAGTAGCATTGTGATATATTCATTATAGTTGCAACTATCCTAAGTTAAAAATGCACATAGGTCTAGTGAGATAGCTCAGCAGACTAAGCGCCTTCTTAGGCAAGTGCAGGAACTGGAATTCAATCCCCAGCACCACTACCACACTGGTTCCACCCAGAGGTTCACTTTGCAGACCACCGAGACCAGGTGTGGTGTGGCACACCTGTAATCCCAGTGCTGGGGAGGCTGAAAACAGGAGAATCAGAAGAGTCTGAGCTGTGTAGTGAAACCCTGTATCAAATACATTTTAAAAATAAATAAATTATATATAATATAAATATAAATAAAACATATTATATATATATATATATATATATATATATATATATATATATATATATATATATTGCATTTAGCAGGCAGAGCATTGCACCCTATCTTATATGGGCTGAGAGTGCAAATTCATCCAACACAAAACCTATTTCATAATGCAGTGCTGCCTGTCTCACTTAAATTATGGAAGACTATCCTGAAACTGAAAGATAAGATGGCTATGAGGGTATGGTTTTTAGTTGAAGAATTATATGTCAGGGACCATTTGTGTTTGAAAGAGAAAAATACTGAGCCCCTGATTCCTTCCTCTTACCTGGTTCCTTCATCAGCTCTCCCTATTTTTCTGGCCCCTTGCCTAGTTCAGTCCTCAAGCTGTCCCCCTAGGAAGTCCCCGAAGCCCCCTTACCTGTACACCCTAGACAAGTCCCATGCCAGTCTCTACAGCCCTCCCCTCATGGTGGGACACCCCCAAAGTACTCACCACAGATCTTGCTTAACATTCTCCTGTGGCTCCTGCTTCCTCCTGTGTAGTCCAAGCAGCAAACCTGAGCCCTCCGTCCTTTCCCACCAGCCCAGTCTGCCCACCCTCCCCAGCCGTCTTCTCTAGCCTGCCCACCATTGCAGTCCTGGCTCCCTCTGGTTTCCAGATCACATCCAAGGGCTTCTCACACAACTTCATCCACTTTGCCATAGCATCCTCTGCTTACAGATCCCACAGATCCCATCTGTCTTCATGAGGGAAGCTTTGCTGCTGAAACAAACAGACCCACACCAGAGAATATGTGCTTACGGCCCCCATCGGTGACCTCTCCAAGTCGCATTCATGTAGGACCGGGTTCCTCTGCCTTACAGCAGAACGAAGACGTGCTTTCTGAGCTTCCCACGAAGATGGGAGAAGTGTCCTTCTTTCAGGTGCCATCCACCTGGCCCCACACTCTCACTAGAGCCAAACAGAACAATGGCAATCAACTCAATGGCAGCTTAGCAACTCCTTCATATGAAATGCAGACTTCTGCAGCCCTTCTGCCCAAATCTCTCAGGCTGGGATTCCCTCGCAGGGTGCTATCTACCTGTCAAAGTGCAGGAAAAATGTTGCTATTCCAAGCCTCATGTTTCATTTATAAATTAGAAATGCTTGCTTATTAATTCGTACCCTCACCGTTTTTTGTTATTACTTACGAAAACTCAAGTTATTTGTACCCTGCTTTTATGAGGCCTCTAGTCTTCACGGTGCTGAGGGTCTAAAATTGTCATTAAGTCTAAATTAATAGCAGTTTTATTGGCTCATTATTTCTGACATCTGGTTGGAAGTGCAAAGCAATGACTATTAGGTAATAATCGCCTTCAGCTCTGATTAGAAACTAATAACATTAGCAATAAACTTTAAATGAGCTGCCCTGGAGCTTGATCTGAAAGAAAGAACACAAGGCTGCCTTGTGGTCGGGAGAAACTGGGGCAAGGGCTCAAACCCACCATGCACTCTGGCTGGCCTGGACTGTGGCCTGTGAGGAACTTTCAGTACCAAAATGAAACTCCAGTTTTGTAGGGGGAAGAAAGATGATACATAAAAATACATCGCTGAATGGAAATAGGGCAAAGGGTCTCCCATATTTCCACATAACTCACCAAGATTCCAATATTTTTTCTCTCCACTTTCTCCTTATGTCTTCAAAAAATGTAGTCTGGTGCTGTGTCCATAATTTCTGATATTTATTAAACCCTAACTGTGGACCAGTCCCTCTGCAGGCATTTCACATCTGTCTTTCCATGTAATGCTCACTACAAGTATATTTTTTCAGGGCTGTTTCTATTTCCACTTACAGATGGGGAAACAGAGGCACAGAGATATTTAAGCTGGCTGACCCAGATCATGCACAGTGATGGAGGCCAGCCTTGGCTCCCAGAATCCCATACTCCCTAACCACTATGTCACACTGTCAGGTTTGCTTCCGTTTTGCACAATGCTTGCTTGAGGGCCTACAGTTTGCCACTCTCGATGACCCTTAGCACAGGAAGACTTGAACACAAAGAAGCAAGATGAGAGGAGAGGCTGTGCTGGCCCACTTCCCAGCAGCAGCTCCCTGGCTTCTACCACCTCGTCCTTCCAGCTTTGCCTACAATGCAGCCTGAGAAATGCTCTTACAGTATGATCCAGGCTGGGTCATCTCCGGGCTCAGAGCTGTTCTCTGACTCTTTCTTGTGCTTGGAACATGGGGCAGATCCAGCTGGACGACCCCACTCATGCTCCGGCCCACAGACTCTCAGCCTTGCTGCTTCACTCTATGCTCCTCTAGCCCAGAGTAATACCACAGGCTTCTTCACCACTCAGGAAAAAGACCTGTGCCTCCTACCTCAGGGCACTTGAACCTGCCATTCCTCCACCTGGAATGTTCTTCCTAGATAGATCCCATCTTATTTATCTTTGCAAGATGGTTCAAACTGATAAATGAAAAATGTCTGTACTTCTCAGGTGTAACATGATGCTTTATATATGTAGACAGGGTGACACGACTAAGTCATACTAATTAGCAAAGCCACTACTTCACATACTCACGTGTTGTGATGGAAACATTTAAACCTACTCTCTTCACAATTTTCAAGTGTATTATATTACTGAAGACACCACCTATACGAGAGAGTTCCAGAACTGACTCCTCTTAACCTCAATTTTGTATACAGAAATTCCTGAACCCAGTCCCAGCTCTGAATAATGAGGATTCAAACTCTCCACTTCTATAATTTGAATCTGTGTTTAAGTGAGAAAAGGCAAAATTTGCTTTCTCAGCCTAGCCTAGCTCTTTCATTTAGCACAGTGTCTCCTGAGATCCTACATTCCCTATTGCTTGTCTTTTATCCCCTTCCAGTTCTTGCTCAAAGGTTAACTGGCAATGAGATCTCTGAATATCCCTGTCTGCAAAGCCACCACCCTCAGTGTAGATTATTGAGCTCTAGCTATTATGTTAACAGCTCCCAGGCTCTGGAAAGTGAACACATAGCCTCCAACAGACCATACAGGTCACAGTGTGAGATGAGCATCCACAGCCCAGCTAGGATGGTGGGTTTCCTGAATGACAGATCTGCTGTACCACAGAAGTTAGGAGGCTTCCCTCTCAGCAGGGTGCTTATAGCTTTGGACTTGTAGTGTTGGAAAAGCTGCAGCTCCTCGAAAAAGAGAGATTGATTCCAAGCAAACCTTCCACATCAATATGAATAGACCCAGCAAGTGAGTTTGATCTTCCCCTTCCTCCATGCCACGCAGACACCCAGCCTTTTCTCAGAAGAACAACACAGAAGGACAGCAGAAACAGAATAAAACTTCACAGTCAGAAAGCTGTGGCTTGAATCTGACCACACCATCTACAACTGAGTCAAATGGCAAACTTCTTCCTCCCTACAGGTCTTGGGACTCCAGCCATTAAGTAGGGCATTGGATCTAAATGTGGTTTTGAAGTTTACAATCAAGAACTCAAGGGGAAAAAAATGGCCTCCTTCCATACTAGCAACAAGTGACACTGAGAAAAGATGTGGATGATGATAAAATAGCAGATTTCCAAACAGCTTTAGATCAGTGGGTGGCAAGAACCTAATTGTCAAGGGTACAGGCCCAGACACAGCGGTGGACAGCTGGTTTTCAGGCAGTGAGTCTCTAAGACTTTGGTGCTTTATCTTGCTGGGAACCTGGAAGATCCCCACCCCCATCCACATGTGTCTCCCCTTAAGCTATTAAAGTGCTAAGACCGCTCCCTAAGAGTGTCCACTGGGAGGCACTGTACTGCTCCTTCTTAGGAGACGACAGAGAATGATTTTCTAAGGCCCTGACTGAGTAGCAACATCCCATCTCCCGACCAGCACGACTTCCTATTCACTTTTAGAGCAAGACCCCTTCATGTGTTCCCAAAAAATTTTATGGCACAGTTACAGCATAACTCACCTTGTCTTTGTTCACCAAACTGGCAATGCCTTTCCGCTGCTCCTTGCTTTCCCTGCTGCCCTTCTTCTTCTTCTTGAAACTCCTTTGGATCCATCTTAGGAGCTCACAGGAGAGCCTCAGCCCAGGCTGTCCAGGATCCCCGCAGACAGGCACCTTCCTCTAGCTGGAGCTGAGGAAGTCATCAGAAGTGACTACTGCTTTCTGCTCTCCTACCTTCACCCAGGCACTGGGTTAGCAGATCACAGAGATGCCTTGTTTTATCTTCAGAATAATCCTTGGATTGAGCATTACCCCAGTGCTACAGAGGAGAACTGTGATCTGTCAGAAGTCAAAGTAACCTTGTCCCTAAAAGTTCACAGTGAGGATGCATGATGGGGAGACCTGCCCCAGGCTCCTTATGCCTGCAGCCTCCCCTCATTGTGCTTAGTGTTCCCAGCACCTAGGATGGATGGCAGAAGCTGTGCAGGGTTTGTGGCCCCCCAACAGTCAGCTCTGGCTCTGACTTTGCTTCATCACATCTGCCCAGTGACCACCTGTAGAACTCCGCTCTCCCTTGCATTTCCCTCCTGTGTCCTCTAGTGACAAGGCTTAGAAGGGCATTGAACATTACTCAGCTCGCCCAGCTTGTAGCTGAGGACTTCTGCCTATGTGCCTTCATTTGGACCAGAAAGGAGGGACAGTAGCCACAGGTGCAAACAGATGTCACTAAGGTCCCACCACAGGGCAATGTGTGACTGGCCCAGAACTGATCAGACCAGATGTATCCTCTCCAAGGTCTCCAAGTGCCTCTTGGCAGAGGGTCTTGGCTTGTCTAGCTTGCACTTAGCCTCCTGCACCTTCAGCCTGGCTCATCTGTGCCCTTGCTCGCCAGCTTCCACTTTAACAAGTGCTGCTACATAAGTTTAGCAAGAACTACTCGCACAGGGCCGGAGAGGTAGCTCAGCAGTCTAAGTGCCTGCTTAGGCAAGAGCAAAGACCAGGGTTCCATCCCTGGTGCCACATGCCATGGAGGCCCTGCCTACAGGTGTGCTAAGCCAGCCACCGAGACCAGGTGTGGCGGCACACACTTGTGATCCCAGGGCTGGGGAGGCTGAAAATAGGAGGATCACTATCAGTCCAAGCCATGTGGTGAGACCCTGTACCAAATACATTAAAAAAGAAAAAGAAAAGGAAAGAAAAGTATAGAAAAGAAAGGAACTCCCCACACGCACCCTAGGTCAGGCTACACATCCTCCATCATCCCCCAAGAGACACCTAAGCTGGAATTCTCTTAGGTCAGGAAGCCTCTGCTATTTCCTCTTACTCATCTTACATCTACCCACCCCTTCCCAGCTCCTTGGCTGTTCATCCATACCTGCTACCTGTGAGGTGGTGCTTGGAGTTGAAGCCCACCACCCTCGCTACAGGACCCCATGGCCCTGGTCCCTACACCAGTCAAGATGGTCATGAATAAAGTCTGCCATACTGTGCATTAACAAGCATCACTGAATAACTTTTATTCAACACTCCCTCCAGTCTCTCCTGTTTCTCCTGCAGGCCCAGGTTTGTCACAGGCCCTTTGGCCCCATTGCTCCTCACAGAGTCCTAAGCTGCTCATGAGAGCTCCTTGTTTGTACCACCAGCTGAATGTCTTCCTCCCAGCCAACCCTGTGTTCCCCTACCAATGGATACCTTCTCTCATGAGCACCAGTCACACCAAAACTCAAGCCCAGAACACCTATGATAATCCTTCTCCCTCCTCAGCCAATTTTTGCCTTTCCTAATTCCTTTCTTCTGTGCGAAGACACTGCATCACATAGCATCAAGGCAGGGCTCAGGCTTGACCCCTTCATCTGCACCCTTGCCCTTGTCTAATCCATCATTGTATTCTGCAAATTAACATTCCCAAGGTGGTCATTTCTCCTCTATTCAGGGGTCCCTTTCATAGCTCAGGGCTTATTTCTTGATTGCCTTTATGGTCCTCTGTTCTGTCACCACCATTTATGAGTCACAAAGCTATTAGCCCCATCTTTCTGAAGTGCAAATCTGATTTGGGATTCCCCTACCAAATTTGTGAGCATCTCTTCACTACTTTGAAAGGAAGTATATCCCACCTTAGAATACATTACACCTTCTGGTCATCTGTACTTACATTCAAAGAGTAAGGTCTCTGAGTGGTCCATCTTTGCATTTCTTCTGACTATTTTAGATCCCAGTGCAGGGCCAATTCGGACTTTAGTGCACCGCCAAGCATCTGAAAGGACGAGCAAATGAAAGACCCAATGGATTTAGGAATGTCTAAGAACTCTGCCAAGATCAATTTTCATGAAAGAAATGTTCCAAGAACAAAATCACCTACTCTTCCCTCTAGACTCTCAGAATTTCCAGGTATTGTCCCACCTCTCTATTAAATACACTTTGGGCCACACTAGCCCAGGCATGGCAGAGAGGAGAGATTCTCGCTGGTATTTCCCTTGCTTGGCTTTCTGAGCTGATAAAATTCAATGCAGCCATTCATATGCACCTGGGGGAAGCAACTGCAAAGACCCTTCGCAGGAACCTGAGCTTCTTTATCCAAGTGCTGAGAGAGGGCGCTTGTCACCAGCTCTCAAATGTGGTGCTCATCAGCATATTCTGAAGACTTCCCTAAAAATTTTCTTCATCTTCTGATTCTGACTCCCTGGGTCTTGGAGGGACTCAGGAAACATTTTAATGAGTAAGGTCACAGGTGTTTCTGGCGCAGGTGGCCACTTTTAAAAGTGTTGTTTTAGGTGTTTAGTAAACAGGCTTACTGGTTCCTGAGTCAAATATAATTTGCTTTGATTTTTCAAAGACCTACTCTGCAGCAAAGTGCTCTGAAGAGCAAGCGCATTTCATATTCTGTTCAGGACTAACTGGAGCAATCAGTTCTTCTCAGCTTGGAGAGCCCATCGGGAGTACAGATGAGCTAAGCATTTAGACGTTCAAGATGCATGTGAAATACCCTTCATGCCTCCTCTCACGGGAAACATTGAAAACATTTCTACTGCAGAGAGAGGCTGTTTGTGGACATGGTCGTATACACAAACACACCCGTGCACATATGACCTCGTCACCACATGGATTTATGCTGTCCATCTCACCTTAACAAACCCAAACACCCTTAGGCCACCACGTTCACCACTTGAGGGGAGTTAACAACTTTCACAATAAAATCAAATCTGCAAGCCCAATAAGGACAGAGAGGGTAATGTAGAAGTAAAATACTGCACTTTAAAGCTGGACTTGGGAGCTGGGGAGATAGCTCAGGGGCACAAGTGCCTGCCTGGCAAGTGCAAGGTCCTGAGTTTGATCTCCGGTTCCACAAAAAAAAAATAAAATAAAAATAATAGTAATAAATAAATAAAGCTGGACTCATGTGCAAATATACACTGGAAACCCAAGGCAGGAGGATTACACATTCAAGCCTTGCCTGGGCCACTTAGTAACTTAAACCCTCATTCAAAGTACAAAAGAACTGGGGTCAGGGAGATAGCTCTGTGGCACAAGTGCCTGCCTGGGAAGTGCAATGTCATGAGTTCTAACCCCAGTCCTGAAAAAAAAAAAAAAAGAACTAAGAATGTAACCCTGTACCAAGGTCCTGGATTTAATCCCCAGTACCTCCACCAACACTAAAAAAAAAAAAAAAATCACATTAGTGGTTCCATAGTACAGTATAAAATGACAGCTGTAAGCAACTCTGGAGCCCTATCATTTTGTTTAGTGAAATTCTGTATCATTTCTTTTTCTTTTTAATGGTTAAACAGGAAGTTGACTTTTTGATTATTTTTATAATAGTTAATACATTGTGTAATGTTGTCTTCGTCATAGTTGTTCACAGTACAAAATGCAGACATGATTTCTTGTCTAAACATCATTAGTACACATCTTTTTTTTTCATTGCACGAAGAGAAAGTAGCTATATATATACTCCAATAGTCCATTAGGTAGTGCATTATCAGATCATCTGGTATTATTGAGGGCTATTGATTTCAGCCTTTTACACTTGAGCATATTAATATGGCTTTCCCTCTATTTTTTATTTTTATTTTATTTATTTATTTTTTTTTTGAATCAGGGATTGAACTCAGGCCCTTGCCATTGCCAGGCAAACGCTTATCCTACTAAGCTATCTCCCTGGCCATTGGCTTTCCTTTTTATACTTCATAGTTAGATTCTTCTGCTGGATAGTTAAGACCAAGATAAAACAAGACCCATGTTACAAAAAATATGTAACTTTTGTATCTGACAAGGTCAGTCAAGTCCCCTCAGAGTTTATCCTGAAACCATGTACTGCAGTTTGCAAAACTTTTGTCAGCGTCAGCCATCTGGATGAATCACAGCCATTGCTTGACCGTTTTGTTCTCTATGGAAGCCTGAGAGAATGTTTTCTCTCTAGGTGACTCTTCTTAGGCACACTGTACATCATCAATCACTTTCCTCTGTAGCCCCACAATCTCCTTGAACAGGAAATTTGGGACTCCACTGAGCTATATGCTGTTACAGTACAGGTTCTTTTATGTCCTGATCTTAAAGGGCTAGAGCCAACACATTGGCTATATTTGTATCCCTTCTTTTTCCCTATTTTGCCTGCCAACTTAAATTGTTAACCATTCAGAAGAGAAGCTTATAGGGATATTATTCCCTATAACTTAGGCACTTGAGCTTAATATCACTATCTTTCTGAATAACGCCTTAGACATAACATGAAACAGGTATTTTCCATCAATTATTGATATTCTAAACATTAAATTCCTTATAGAATGTAAAAAAAGAACAGTTACACATTGTTACACAGATATTTTGAACTTAACCATTTACAAAATTGCAGCATCACACTTCTATGGCCTTTTTTTCTTGTCTCATATTCTATTACCTTTTTCTTTCTTTCTTTCTTTCTTTCTTTATTTTTAAGCAAACATTTACTTGAGAGAAAGTATAGCAATAATCAATATGACATAAGAGGTAGTGCATAATTAGAAGACCAGAATGACAGGTA
>PVKN010015947.1:0-10000 GCA_004027915.1 Capromys pilorides
AGAGAATAGTATTTGGTACCAACCAGGTTTGAGTTTGAAATAAATTCAGCTATGGCTCTTACCAACTATATACTCTGGAGTGAGTTACCTAACCTGTCAGGACTTGATTTTCCTGAACTGTTGAATGGGACACACACACACACACACACACACACACACACAGAGCTCAGTATGGGGAAGGATCCTATGGGATACAGAAAGTGCCTAAGACGTCGTTGTCATTGCTACTGGGAAGCATACATAGGTTGCACTTTCTGAGAGAATATTTCATTTATAGGAAGTTCCACAACAAGTTTAGACCTGAAAAATAAGTGAACTGAAAGATTTCTTAATTCTGGCTGGTGATAAGTTTTCCCTGTCCAAGATAAAAACTGCCCTCCCCAATTTTTTTTCCCAATAAACACACTCAATGGAATAATTGGACAACTTTGTTTTTGCTTCTATTTACAAAATGAGGATTGTCCACTCTGTAGGATATTCGAATTACCAATGTAAAGCAAACATCTAGTCCTGTCCTGATCTTTGTGCTATGCATGCTCTCTGCTAGAAGGTGTGCGTGAAGGTTGATGGCAAGGATAAAGAAAACTATTAAGGAGGAATCTACTGAAAGGTATGCCTTACAAGGAGGAGGAGAAGCTCCTTATAATATGTCTTTAATAGCCCTTATTTAACTGCACTGTGACTAAACAAGATTGCCTAAAATAAAACAGCTGTGTGAGTAAATGCTGAGTGCCATGGTGTTGGGGTAAAGAGACTCTTCCCATGCTGTTTATTAAATTTAAAGAAATCTAAGATAAAGCACATATTGTGGTTCAAGTTCATTAGAGTTTCTTAAATGACTTAGGAAATGTGTTCTTCAATGATGTGGCAGAATTGAGAGAGTAAGTTTAAAAGCCCAGATTTGTCTGTTTAGGGCCTGGGGATGAGGGGCACCAGCCTTCACACTAAGCTGCAGCTCAGCCCTTTTTCAATTTTGAGATAGGGTCTCACTAAATTGCTAAATTGCCCAGATGGGAGGTCAGCAAGATAGCTCTACTGACTAAGTGCCTGCTTAGGCAAGCACAGGGACCAAGTTTTGATCTCCACCACCACATGCCTCACCAGCCCTACCCCCAGGTGCAGCCAGCTGACCACTGAAACTGGGCACGGTGGTACATGCCTGTAATCCCCGTACCAGGGAGTCTGAAAACAGGAGGATCACTACGAGTATGAGCTGTGTTGTGAGACCAAGTCTGTTTAAAAAAACATTTCCCAGATTGGGCTTGAAGTAGCAGTTTTCTGCCTTAGCCTCCCAGAGTGTGAGATTACAGTCATGTACCACTACACTGGCATTAGACTGCCTAGATTTGAATCTCAAATCTACCATTTTCTTTCTGGTTGATTTTGAGCAAATATGTTCATTCCTGTGTGCCTTAGTTTCTTAATTTGCAAAAGGGAAATGCACTATTATTAACCTCTAAGAATTATTTTGAGGATTAAGTAAGATGCATATAAATAGAAGACTTGGAACTATGGGTCTGGCACAGAATGAGTATTCATTCTTTCCTCTACCCTACCCTGTCCCTTGTTTCCTCTGTCACATGTCAGTTTTAATGAAGAGGTATAAAAGTTGTTATTATTGTTATTATGGTACTAGGTTTGATTCTAGGTCCTTTACACTAAATACATCCATAGCTCTTTTTTTTTTTGTTTCTTTTATAAATTTGAGACAACTTAGTGACTTTGTAAGTAAAGTCACTAAATTGGCTGGGTTGGGTTTTAGCTTATGACTATAGTGCTTCAGGCTTCCAGTGTTAGAATAACACACATTGTACTACCACACCCAGCTGGATATTGTTGGTTTTGTTAGGAAAGTGGGGTGTGATGGGAAAGAGTACTGAGACAGGAGTTAGAACAATCAGTTTCAAGTCACCTTGTCTCCCAGTATACAAATCTGTTAATCCTTTGAGTTTCCACAGAACTGACCCCAAAGGCTTTTCAGGTTGAAACTCCAAGTATTCATCTGTAATTCAACTAGAAAGGATATTTCCTGTCACTATCATGCACCTAGGGTGTGCCTGACAGTCCCAGCAAGTACATGATGAGAATTCACTTGGGGGACATGGCTGGCAACCCCAGCAAGTGCATGATGGGAAATTCACCAGAAGATGGACCTATCTACTAAGTTTCAATGTTTCCTTCTTCCCACTTCCAGGGATGAATGCAACCATCCGGCGGCTGGACCAGGTCATCAATATATTTGCTCCCCTATCTGTGGGCCAGGTGATGACATGGGCATCTCATGTGATTGGTTGTGGTTTCATTCTTGGATGGAACTTGGTTTCACTTCTTGTAGAGTTTCTATTTCTGTCCAGGGTTTATCAACTAGTTCCCCAATTGGCTGTAAAACCCCAGCAACAAACAGGGGGGCACTTCCTAGAAAGGCAACAGGATGCTGTGAACATCCAAGGTAATGCAAACTCAGAGAGACTTCTCGTTCTTTTTTGCTCCTTTATGTTAGTGTTTCATTTCTTCTTTCCAGAACTGGTGTCTAATCATGATCTTAACACTCCACGTGTAAATGTGCCTAGAAACAATGCTTAATGAGAAGGCTCCAGCTGTGCCATTGCTCATGCAGTTCATATGGCCGATCTTGGTGGGGGCAGGCGGGCTGCTTTGTACAGTTGCACAGGTTATGCATTGGGGGTTCCATTCAGAGACTCCAGTGTAAGCAGCAGCCAAATAGTTCCATTTGGGACTATGTAGTATACAACCTCCACAACTTACCATTGGCCCTGGGGGTGGGGTGCAAATTACTCTTCCCTGTCTCACTCCTGAACATCATCCCCAAAGTAGAGGTAAGTGTGTTGACGAGTAGGGCCTGCTCTTTCACCACAGTAGGGTGAACTGTCCATTCTGATGTCAACGGTGCTTTCCTTTCTAAAAAAATTAAAAAGCCCTGTAATCCCAGCTCTTGGGAGGCTATAAGCAGGTGGATCAATAAGAGTCTGATCTAGTAGTGAGACCCTGAGCACCCTGTGGACCCTTCCCTAAAAGATAAATAAATAAATAAGTAAAAATTCCCTATCAGTAGGGTGAGTGTGGAAGACAAGGAGAACTGTGAACATACATGACCCTTTCCTCTCTAACAAGAGCACCTCTGCCTGTCTACTGAGTGTTGCCCAGCTGCCTGGTGCGTGGTGCGATGCAGTTTAACAATTACTCCTCATCTTAGTTTTTCTTTCTAGATTTATGATTAATTCATACATTTCCCCCAAAGTTGATTAAGAATGAAGTCTCACCAGATTCTACTGGGTGAACAAAATAAATATTTTGTGAAGACAGCTTGGTGTACATATTTAGATGACAAATGGGTGGATACATACTGAGGTAGATAGACAGAACTATCCTTCACATCCGCAGTGTATGACCTGTGTGACCTTGCAAGGCTAATTTATTCCTATGCTCTGTCTTTCTATCTGTAAAGTAATGATAATAATGGAATTGACTTCATAGGCATATTGAGACAATGAGACTGAATAGTCTATGCAAAGACTGTATTTCATTCTCTGGCATGCAGGAAAACTTAAATCAATGTTAAACTATCTTTTCATTATTGTTATTTTTGAATCTTTTTTTTTAAAGTTGCACTGACAAGAAATTCATTTCTATCATGTAGAACCTTGTGTTCCCTCTTCTAGGTCTAAAATGGACATAACTCATCTGTCCCTCTGTCTTTCCTTAAAGCCATATTTAGTGCTCAAGTCCTTCACAGAACTTAATTTGTGCTGAATCCCTCTCAAATACTTGTATGTTTTTTAATCTGTTTATAGTCATTATCTGATACATCCTGGAGAAATAAAAGGATTCTATTTACCTGTGCCCTCCCCGCCCCCATATCTGTTTCTTCAGAAAAATAACCACAGGAAGTCTCTGTCCCTGGTTTCTAGGAATTCCTTACCAAGTTTTAAGCCCTTAACACTCTGTCATCCTCCCTTCCCTGTTCCTATCTTCTCCTTTCTGATACTGCCTTCCTGACCTTATGGTGCTGCGGGTTTGAATTTTCTCAGGAGAACCTCTCAAGACAGGGTTTGGATTAAAAAGTGACTTACTTGGAATCATTTGAAATGTGATCCCTTGGTGAGGGAAATGGAAGGGAGGCAGAGAAAGACAAAAGCCCATAAAAGCAGTCTTATTATATGGGTAACTTCAGAGAGAAATGGGGACCTCTTGAGAGATTGCAGGATGTACCTCACAACTGTCCCAGCAAAGGCCAAGGAGGCTATGGTGTTTAGCCACCAACGCTTGTCCTGCATTGGCTAAAAGCTGTCCCCAGAGGCACTTACAGCCTGTTTGCCACTCATGTTCCAGGAGTGGGAAGAGGAGGGAGATAGACAGAGACAGAGACAGGTCTGCAGGCAGGGACACAGGTGCATGGGGATAGGAGCCCCTCAGTATGCACTGGAACCATCCACCAGAAAAGCAGACAAGTTGGGTGGGCGTAGGGGGACATGGGCAGGGTACTGACACTCAACTTATTTGGATTTTTACTTTAGATGAAATGGATTCTTGGGAAAACACTGACATATTCATCAGCAAAACCAGAACTTTGGAAAAACCAAAGGATCAAGGGTCTAATCTTGAAGGAAAACAGGTTACAGCCAAAGGAATTCTTCTTTGCCTTCAAAGCGTGCAGCGGCTGCTGCACACATGCCGCGAGGGCTGGGAGACGTACTGCAGGCAGGCCGTGTTCCTGGCTGGGCTGGGCTTGGCCTTCCTCTACATGACAGTCCTGGGGTTCGACTGCATCACTACTGGCTACGCCTACACCCAAGGGATTGGAGGGTCCTTGCTTAGCATCCTCACGGCCCTTTCAGCTCTCTCAGGCCTGTTGGGCACGATTCTCTTCACCTGGCTCAGGGGGCATTATGGCTTGATCACCACCGGAGTCGTATCCAGTTGGCTCCATGTAGGTTGTCTGATACTCTGTGTGTTTTCTGTCTTTGCTCCTGGAAGTCCTTTTGATATGGCTGTCTTCTCACTTCCATCAAACAAGAATTCTTCAAACCACAAGTTGCTAAAAAAAGACCAGGAACACATTTACCCCTTTGAAAGAAACCTGAACCAACCCATCCTACCAGACCGCTCTTCCATCCACTGGACCAACAGCACTGTTCTATTTGACAACCAGCAGGACCCTGAGCAGCCCGAGTCATATATCTCCATCATCTTGCTCTTCTCAGGTGTGATTCTGGCAAGAATCGGTGAGCAGTGGGTCATGTTTGGCATGGGATTCTGAGGCCTGTAATGTGTCCAAGTAATCTTAAACCATTTGACAGTCTCACTACAGAGCCACTGTAAGTTATCATCATTTGTTCATTGAGAACAAGACTAACTTCTCTTTTTCTTTCTTCTTCCCTTGCTTTTCTGCTTCCTCCATTGTGGTACTGGATATTGAACTGTTCAGAGCCTTTGAACTGAACCACATCCTCAGCCTTTTTATTTTATTTTTTAAATTTTGAGACAGACTTTCACCAAGCCACTAAGTTGCCCAGGCTGTACTTCAACTTGTGATCCTTCTGCCTCAGCCTTCCAGGATGCTGGGATTATAGTCATGTGCCACCTCAGTTGGCCTATTGAAACTTTATGTGACCCAAGAGTGATTTAATCATATAAAATTTTAGTGACATGATACTTACAACCTCGATGGGAGACCAATAAGGAAGCAGTCAACAATTGTCAGCAAGATAGCTAACAGGAGTCATGTCAGGGAAAGATGAATGGATTGAGAATACACAGGAGGGGTACTAGGTTTGGCATCACACAGAAAGGCACAGTTGAAGATCTCCAGAAGGAAGAGAAAAGGATGACTGCTCTAGCCAGGTGGGTGGTGGAGCAAAGACAAGGATGAAAGGTGAAGACTTGGAGGAGATCTGGGGAAATGAAAATACTGAGTCAGTATCTTCACGTCTTAGAGCTTGGTCAGTTGGGCACTTAAATGTTAAACACTATAACTTCGGCAGTTCTATATAAAATTGGCAAATTTTTCAGTGTTTTTCTGAAGTCATTTTTTTCTGTCATTTCTTTTGTAGTGGTTGCTCTTTTGTAAAAGCTGTTGTATAATTTTTATTAGATAAGTGGCAAGGTGTTGAATTGCTGTTAAGCCTGGTGAAGTAAGATATTTGTAGGTGGAGTTTAGGGTTCTTTCTCTGATTTTCAGCACAAAGCGACTGGTGAACCAACTAGTGTGCTTGCAATGCTGTACTTTTCAAATGGCTAAAATATTTAAAAGTTGTTTATTTGGCAATATCTGCCATTGCTCTGCTGTCAAAACTCAGAACTGAACCACAACTTATTACTTAAGCATATGGGATCAGAAGCTGAAGTCAGTGAAAAGTAACCACTGCCACTTTACTGTATGAGCAATTTTTAAACACTGAAGGTAACCAAACAACCTGATGAGGCTTTCATTCATTGTTTTACATGAGTTTTCAGTACTTCGGGAGAACCTTGCATTGTTCATCTACAATGATTCCCATGAAAAAATTCATAGGATTTTGAAACAACCACTCCATCCTCTCTTTGAGCTGCTGATTAGAAGAAACAAGAGAAAGAAAGCTATGGCTTGTGCCAGTCAGTTGGCTAGACTGTCATGAATGCCTGGTAGTAGGCTCAAGTTTCTAAAAAATATTCTTACTTTTCTAAACTATTACAGAATAATGGTTTTATCAATGATGATAGAGAACAAGAGAGTCCTGCCATTCAGAAGTGCAGCGTCAGAAATGCTGAGCTGAAACCAGTGCCTATGACCTGGAAGGGGACCCACGTGTTCACCACAGAGCAATTTCATACAACAGAAACATGAATGACTGAAACAGTTGAGGGCTAGTGTGCAGTCCTTCCTAAAGGGAAACCCTTAATTAATATAAGTTTCCTGTATCACCGGGCTTGTTTATATTGCAAACTTTATATTAAATATTTTTCTAGGGCCAGACTGATAGCTCAGCAGACTAAAGCGCCTGCTTAGGCAGAGTACATCGGCTGGGGTTCGATCCCTGGCCTGCTGTGCCAGCCCTGTACCCCAGGTGCAGTGAGACAGGAACTGAGAGATTGGGTGTGGTGGCACACTCCTGTAATCCCAATGCTTGGGAGGTTGTAAACAGTAGAATCACAGTGAGTTGGATCTATGTAGTGATAGCCTGTAGACCCTGTACTAAATATATATATATATATAATGTATATATATATATATAATATATATATATATATATATATATTTCCTATTTATAAATTATATGAGGAAACAAAAAACAAAAAACAAAAAAAAAAAAAGGAAACCCAAAATCCCATGCTGAGCGTGTAGATGCTGCAGAGGGTGTCTACATGAATATAGCATTTTGACTGGTGGAACTGAGATCAGAAGAAAGATGCTGACTTCATGGGCAATGGCTTCTGTTAGCTGCCTGGGGAGGTCAGTACACTCCTTTCCAAAGACAAAGTGCCTAACCTTGAGGGCCTACAGACCTTTCTGCCCCAGGTTCTTGGTCTTTGAATTCTATCAACAATGATGACATTCATGTCTAGCAGTAAGAATGTACCTGCTTTGGTTAGGGTATTTATTGAAACAAAATTTTAAACATTTTGGTTATTTGTTGCCTGACACCACCAACAGTGACATACTGGGGATCGATGATGATGGTAGCATAAACCACTTAACAGCACCTTGAGTCTTGTGATAAATCACACCTGCAGATGCCCAGCTGGGAGACCTAGGTCTTGCTCTTTGATAAGGGATCTAACACAGGGTTTCCACTCAGGAGTTACCATCTATTTGCCCCCTTCCATTCAAGGTCACCAACTTTGAAGCCCTCCCTCACAGCACAGCTCTGAACCTCTCAGAACCCCTTGTCAGGGCTGTAGAAAGTAGGGAGCAGTGGGTGCAAACCAAGTGAGCCCCCATTTCTTCACAGCCTTCCTTAAATACCTCCTCTGTGTAGCATTCTTGAGGCAGAGACAAGCAGACCCCTTACCCAGGGCTCAGGGGCCACAGTCAGGGAGACTGTGGGATTGGGATGATGCATTCTTGACTTCTGCCAGGAAGACCTAGAACCCTTTGGTTTATGGGAGCTTGGGAGAGAGGAAATGACCATTTTGAAGGGCAGTTCAAGGTTACAAAGCTAGATGCTCACTTCAGAACCTCATTCCTCTGATGTAATGAGCATACAAGAGAAAGCCACCGAGTTCCTCATTCTCAGTCGGCCTTGAGCTCACTATGTAACCCAGATTGGCACTGAACTTGTGGTGACCCACTTGCCTCAGCCTCCTAAATGCTGGGATTAGAAGCATAAGCCACTATACCCTGATTAATATACCTTAAGATACTGCTGAGTAGATTCTCTTTTACTTGGTATTTGACTTGTATTTTTCCTCTTTCATCACACAAACAACTAAGAGTAGATTGACCATTTAAGATTTTTGCAGTTCATATTGTATTGTTTAGTTCAAAAGGAAAAACAAATCCGCTGATGACTCCCATCTGCCAAGGATCACCGGGCTTCCCAGCACAAAGGAAATGAACACATTTGGAAAAGTCAGCAGGGCCTTGGCTCAGCACAAGGGAAGCATAGCCTTGCCCCCGCAGCAAGGACAGCTGCTGGCTGCACGTGGGACGAGGATCCCAGAGATGCAGAGCTCTCGTGATACACTGAGGGACACAGCTCAGGGCCTGAGCCAGGCTGCCTGGCGATGCTGGCAAGACCCCTGAGTCATGGTTTTCCGGTCTGTACAATAAAACACTAACAGTATCTCCCTATTAGGGAGGTCTTGGAGGTGCTGCAACAATTCCTGCAGGTAAAGGTTTGGCACAAAACTCTCCTAACTATAGGGTCTACGTGTTAAAATGAATATATCCTGGGGCTGTTAGTAGTGTACAGCTATTTTCGGAGACTGAGGCAGGAAGATCACATTACTGAGGCCAGCCTGGGCAGCTTAGCAAGACTGTCTCAAATCTTTTTAAAAATCAAACTTAAAAAAAAAAAAAAAATCAAGTTCTGGGATGCAGCTCAGTGGATTCAACATCCAGTACCACAAAGAAGGAGGAGGAGAAGGAAGGATGAAAGGAAGGAAGGAAAGAAGAAAGGAAGGAAGGAAGGGTGGGAACAAAAGAAAAGGGAAGGAGAGTAGGTCTCATCTTCAGTCATCATCATCCTTAATTTTAGCTTTAATTTTCATGCCTTTTCAAGTGTTGCTAGGGTGGGCAGTGCCATGAGGAAGCACATGCTAGTGACCATGTTGCCTGACTCCCTTTGTGTCTATTCCTACGAGGAGCAGGAACAGACACAAATGCCTTTGGGGTTGGTGGTGTGATACTGCAGCTGCACCCCTTAACAGCACCACTGCCCAGAAGGAGGCACTGTGCCTGTTAGCCTGGTCAGTGCCGTCAGGCCTGGTGGCCATCATGACTGGTCCTGTCACTGGGAGCAGAGAGGCCTGTGATCTGCCTGGGTTCCAAGGCCTGGTCACCAAAGCACAGGGCTCATTCTCCATGTTCACTCAGTAAATACTTGCTTCCACTCTAATGGAGACTAATAGAACTCTGCCTATAAGAAGTGACACACATCAGGGGCACAAGTGCCTGCCTGGCAAGCGCAAGGTCCTGAGGTTTGATCGCTGGTTCTGAGAAAAAAAAAAAGTGACATACAGCTTACAAGTCACTTTGTGTCACAGAAACCTAAGAAGTACAGGTCTTTATGCCCTCATTTAGAAATCATTCTCCGTGCATAATTAGTCCTCATGCCTTGAGCCCCTGAGTGCTTCATACTGTGTGAGGCAGCCTCTTCCAAATACTTTCCAGCTTGGTAAGCGCCACCACTTGCTGAGTGGTGGAGTGGAGGCTCTATGAGTGAATGCTGGGTCATAGTCTAGCATATAGTGAGGGTCCTCAGAGGCCTAGGGTGGTCAGGACAGCCCAAGGAGACAGGGGACCTGTCATAGCTTGGGTGGAGGCTAAAGTAGGGCAGTC
>PVKN010015947.1:15000-18184 GCA_004027915.1 Capromys pilorides
TGCGGAAGCAATGCTGAGGCTCCCAAGACCACGGGTCCCTTGTGGCTTAGATCAACTCCACCAAGGGGCCATTTGTTTGTGGTTGCACAATTCTATACTACTATAATGCCCGACTTCATAACAAAACATTGGAATCAGAAGTTTCCAGTTTTTAAACACGAGGTAGATGTTGGAAAGGAGATTTGAATGAGTATAAAATAAAAATAAGCCCTTCAAACACAGGTGTAGCTGCTTATCTGTTCAAAATCTGTGTAGCGTTCCCTGTGAATTGTCACTCCTGCCTGTGGCTTGCTCAGCTTCACAGGGGTCACGTATTCAACGACCTCTGCCCTAGAGCCACTTTTTCCTTGGTTCTTAGTTACCCAACAGCTGCTGCTTTTGACTCCTAAAAGTACTTGAGACCATGAAGTGTCACCTGGCTTTAGAAAGCCTCCAAGGCAAAGGACCATGCCTCCATTGTGAAGTGAGGTTCATTTGCCAAATTCCAAATTTGGGAGGCTTTCCTGATGTATTGAATAAGAAATGTAGAAGCTCTTCAAGCATTAAACTAGACTCGACATTTTATTTCATTTATTTTCCATCAAAAAGTCTACTTATCCAGCCAGGTGTGGCGGTGCACACCTGTAATCCCAGCACTTGGGAGGCTGAGGCAGGAGGATTGGTGTGAGTTAGAGACCAGTCTGGGCTACAAGGGTGAGCTCAAAGCCAGCCTGAACTGCATACTGAAACCCTGTCTCAAAAAGACCAAAAAAAAAGTCTACTCTTAAATGGAATTGAAATCTGTAACTAATGATACATTTGGGCTTATTAAAGCCTCCAGATAGTTTGTATTTGCGGTACAAAAAATGCTGCACATTTAAAAATCAGTATACTCAGCTGGTATTCGAATGATATAATCATTATTTATAACTGAAGATTATTACACTTAAGTAAATGCTCCAGTAACTTCTATATATTTTTGTAGGTACAAACTGAGAAGTCTGTAAACATCGCATAATTTATGTAATCTGATGCATGAATCAGAATTTTATATATTATTGATTTATTATAATTGATTAAAATGTTTAAACAAACAAACAAACAGAACACAAATTCCAAACTTGTCGGCTATTTGCTGTTAGAAAGCTCAGAACCAAACTGGCTAGAGCAACAGCGTACGGTCTAATGACTCGTTTTTACATTCCTGCTATCTCCTCAGTGTTATCCTTCCACTTATCTCATTGCTTGATGTTGTTTGTAAACCACCTGAAACTTTTAGGAATGTGGTGGTGATGGGAGTATAAAGAAATTCAAGTTTCTTTACAGTCTGTACCAACCTTTCAATCTTGCAGATATTGACCCAGATACAAAGTAGAATTGTTTCTTATAGCAGAAGTCAACTCAAGCCTATCTGAACTAGTTCCACGTCTTACAGAGTGGAAGGGTTGTCACTGTGTAAGCTCCCAGAGATATGAATTATCTGTATTACTGAAGGCCAGGAAATACAGGCACCCATCTCCATTCCTGCAAGTAAGATCTAAATGAGGAACTGGGGATAGTATGTATATTACATTGAGAACAAAAAAGTGGTCAAAGGAAACTACAACTTGAGAGCTTTTGCTTGTATTGGCATAACTCATAATGTGCAACAGAATATAAAACTACAGTAGTAGGGCTGGGGAGATAGCTCCATGGCGCAAGTGCCTGCCTGGCAAGTGCAAGGTCATGAGTTTGAACCCCGGTCCTTAAAAAATCAAAAAAAAAGCCTACAGTACTGGGCCAAAAGTGGATTAAAGTGCCTGCAAGCAGACACAGGAGGCCAGGGGTTCAATCCCCAGGCTGCCCTGCAGACCCGGTCTGGCTCGGCCTCCGGGGCACACTGTGAGGGTAATTGAGACTGGGTGTGGTGGCACACACCTGTAATCCCAGCATTTGGGAGGCTGTTAACAGGTGGATCACTATGAGTCTGATCTAGTATCGAGACCCTAAAGATTCTGTAGATCCTTCCCTAAAAATACAAAAAAAAAAAAGTACTATACTGAGAATATAATCAGCAAAAACTACAGTAGTGTATCAACAAAGTATATTGTACCAAAAAAAAGGCTATAAGTTGCAGTGGGCCATTAAAAGTACAACAGCTCACCTTGGTCTTAAGTCTGAACAGTTGTTAATGTCATTAGATGATCACTTATAATTACTTGCTAAAATACAATTCTTTAAAAATACCATGCAAACTTGCTTATTTTTAGGCAACATAATCTATGTGGATTCAAGTGCTTAAGAATATGGAGTACACACCCATCTTAAAATCAAATTGTGTGACTTGGTTTACCTGAACTGAAACATGAGCAGCATAACCAAGACACTGGATGAGTTAGAGCACATTATCTGGAGAAGTTAC
Source organism: Capromys pilorides (assembly GCA_004027915.1). Classification (NCBI taxonomy): domain Eukaryota; kingdom Metazoa; phylum Chordata; class Mammalia; order Rodentia; family Capromyidae; genus Capromys; species Capromys pilorides. The sequence continues at coordinate 17,381 of PVKN010015947.1, forward strand.
TGGAATCTTTAAAAAAGATTTTGTTTCTCAAAAAAACTACTTCTCAGTAAATCATAACCACTAACATAAAAACTATTTCAAACACAATTCCTTTTGCAGTCATGAGACTCCAGTATGTCACCTGAAATTTAGTCTTCTAAGAGCCACCCAAATAGTTCAGCGGATTAAAGCGCCTGTTTAGGCTGACACAGGGGCCAGGTATTTGATCCCTGACCTGACCTGCAGTGCCCTGCCAGCCCTGCCACTGGGGGCATGCTGCCAGTGTCTGTAATCCCAACTTGGGAGGCTGAACACAGGCGGGCCACTACAGTTCAGTCTACATAGTGAGATCCTGCAATCCCTACATACCCTCTACTAAAATACAAAAAAAAAAAAAAAAAAAATTAGTCCTCTGACTTGCTCAACTTCTTATTTGCTTCACTTCTCAAAATACTTGAGCACAAAATGGATTGGTGTGAACAGTTACAGTGGTGTACCCACTTTGTTTACCTAACCAGAGCCCAGGCGCTGTACCAAGAGGGCCAGCGGGTCCCTCAAGACATGGTACCGGCTTCCAACTACTTAAGTTTGCTTCCTCTGATAGTGGATAACTCTAAATTACCAATGAGGACTAGTGGGGGGGCCAGTAAGGGGCCCAAGGGGCATCTGAAGGGTTTTGTTTGTATGGGAAAGCTGACACAACTGAGTCAGGATCCTAGATTACCAGGCCAGGGCTCAACAGGCTCTCTGGTTAAACCAATACCTATAGGAAAAAATGACAACCAATGCTTGATCAGTACTACCTTCATAATCACTGGACTATCC
>PVKN010015948.1:6776-18275 GCA_004027915.1 Capromys pilorides
AGAGAGAGAGAGAGAGAGAGAGAGAGAGAGAGAGAGAGAGAGAGAGAGAGAGAGAGAGAGAGAGAGAGAGAGAGGGAGAGAGAAAGTAAGAGCAATCTGGGTTCTGATTCTTTCTGTTTTTTTTTTTTTGTAGGTACTGGGACTAAAACTCAGGGCCTCATCCTTGGCAGGCAAGTGCTGCACCCCTAAGTTATATCCCTTATATAGGCCTCTTCTTTCTGAATTTATTACTTACAGTAAGGTAACTATTATAAAGAAGCCATTTTTCTCACTTGTTGGTACCAAAATCTTGAAATAAGATAATGTGAATAGAAAACTTATGTACTCAAGGTTCTAAATATATCTTTGGTATTTCTACAATTTTGGTATGAATCAAAGGTTTAGGAGGTACAGAGCATAAAGAGATGGGAAGAAAAGAGGACTAAGGGGAAAGGGAGTGAGTTCCAAAGTGTTTGGAATTCTTCAGTGACTTCCATAAGTTACAAAAAAAAGAAAAAAATTATTAAGGTTGGGTATGGTGGCCCAAGCCTGCCATCACAGCACTTGGGAGACTGAAGCAGGAAGATTACTATGAGTTCAAGGCCATCTTGGGCTGATAATTAGTTCAGGGTCACCCTGGACTATATAGTGTGACGTTATCTCAAACCAAGCAAAACAAACCCCCAACATCAGAATTTTGTGAGGCAAATCTTTGTTCTTTATAAATTACCCATCTCAAATAACACCAAATTACCCATCTCAGCAACCTCAAAGACATCAACCAAGCCTGGTTTCTGCTAGTTGTACTGCCTTATCTTTCAGTGCTCCCAACCCTACTCTACAGACTAAATAGGACATTACCACTTGTGATTCCCAGAACACTTCATGTGCTTGAAGCTTTGGCACAAGCTGTTCTTTTGGAGAAAAAGTGGCCTCTTAAACCAGTCTGAAATCCAAATATCAGGAAGCCTTCAGAGACCTCAGGCAGGTGTTAAGAAAGGACTCCCAGTGTGTGTATTGCAAGAGGAGCAGGCTATACTAAGGAGAAAGAGGAGCAGAAGAAAATCAGTGATATTTGGCAGAGTACTTAGATGAGACAGAGGGACAGGCACACTAATTGGAGTGCTTTTATTGGCAGTGAGCTAGAATTGAAAGAGAAGAAAAGGTGATGGTCTTAATGGACCCTCAGCATAGCTTTGAAGCTCCACCTCCTTTCCTTGTTTTTGTTCCTTCTTCTTTCCTTCCATTAGGTCCTAAGATCCCTGAGAGAAATTTCAAACCTAGGAGTGTTGCCCAGGGATACAAAGGCCCAGTTATGTGGAAGGTGCCTTAGAAAGACATGTGCAAAGGACTATGTCCTGGACTATGTCCAGGAGTAGGGTAGAGCTAACCTAGGCCAGAGGAGCCTGAGAAGGCTTCCTAGAAGCAGGAAATTGGGCATTGGAAAAGGAATAGGTTACCAGATAGGATGGGGGGGTCTCCATTGTAAGGACAGCAACTGGAGGTCCCTGTGAAGATAAAGTATGGTCTTTACTCCCTTTCTTCTCCCACCTCCAGGTCTTTCAGTGGGTGAGGAACTTAGGCCCAGGACTGAGGATATCAAACCCATTTCTGCTCCCATTTCCCAGAGCCGCAATGCCTCATCCACATTGGTCCTATTCTCCATCCTCTTCCCTGGAGACTTGAGTTCTTCCTGCCCAAGATGAGGACAGGGAAAGACTTTTTTTCTTAATTTTTTTTTTTTTTTTTTTAACGACTGGCTCAGCCTGTGCTGGGGGTGGGGCTGGCACAGCATGTGGTGCCGGGGATCTAACCACAGTCCCTGCGGTAGCCTAAGCTTTCCTAAGCAGGCGCTTTAGACCGCTGAACCATCTCGCTGGCCCCAGACAAGGGCTTTTTATGCGATCATAATAACTACAACTATCCTTTGTTTTATGTTTACTGTGTGTCAGGCACACTTCTAAGTGCTAGGGACACAAATAGTCTCCACTCTCCTATACCGCACATTCCAGTGGGGAGGCAGAAGTAAAATACACTAGAATATGTCATGTAGTAAGCACAATGAGGAAAGTTAGCTTCAGAAAGGAGAACTGGGGCCCGGTGTGGTGGTGCACACCTATAATCCCAGCACTCAGGAGGCTGAGGCAAGAGGATTACTGTTAGTTTGAGGCCAACCTGCGCTACATAGTGAGTCTAAGCCCAGCCTGGACTACACAGTGAGACCTGTCAGGTTAAAAAAAAAAAAAAAAAAAAAGAAAGGAAAAGAAAAGAAACCAAGAAATGAGAATTGGGCTGATGGTGTAGCTCAGTGGTAGAGCCTTGCCTTGTCTTATACATGCAAAGCCCAGGGTTCAAGCTCTAGTGACATACAGAGAGAGAGAGAGAGAGAGAGAGAGAGAGAGAGAGAGAGAGAGAAATTGGGTGTTGGTATCAGGAGGCTATTTTATTATTTATTTATTTTAAATTAATTAATACATTTCTTTATTTATTTGGTATAGGTTCTTGCAGCACAGATGAAACTTGTAGTGATCCTCCTGTCTCAGCCTCCCCAGCACTGGGAGTACAGGTGTACACCACTATGCCCAGTTTCAGTGGCCAGCACAGCACACCTGGGATTCTGGGACTAGCATGATATGCAGCACCAGGGATTGAACCTGGGGCCTTGTACTCCCTAGGCAGGCACTTAGACCACGGAGCTATCTCCCCAGCCCCAGAAAGTTATTTTAAATAGGGAGAATCTATCACTGTGGGACAAATCACTCTAAAATTTAAAGGCTTAAAATGACAAAAAGTATCGTCTCACGATTTCTATGAATTCAGGAGTACCTTAGCTATATGATTCTGACTCAAGCTGTCTCTTGACATAATCATGATGTAAGCCAGAGAGAGGTTAAAGCAGGAGGATCACTGCGAGTTCTAGGCCAATCTGGCTACATAGTGAGTTCATGGACAGCTTGAACTAAGTAGTGAAATCCTGTCTGAAAAAAAAAAAAAGCAGTCCACAAGGACTTCACGGTGTACTAAGGAGAAAGAAGGATATATGACAAAGGCTGGAAGGTAGATTTCCAAGCTGCCTCATTCATGAGGCTGTTGTTGGCTGGAGGCCTTTGTGACTTACCATGTGGCCCTTCCTAGGACACCTCATGTGGCAGTATATGATAAAAATAAAGAAGTAAGGAGGATGCCACAAAGCTTTTTTTTTTTTTTTTTTTTTAAATTTTATTTTATTTCTTTGTTTGCTTGTTGTGTTTGTTTGTTTCTTTATTTATTTATTTTGTGGCTGGCTCAGCCTGCCCTGGTGGTGGGGCTGGCGCAGCATGTGGTGCCGGAGATCGAATCACAGTTCCTGCAGTTGCCTGAGCTTTCCTAAGCAGGCGCTTTAGACCACTGAACCATCTCGCCGGCCCCCACAAAGCTTTTTAAAAACTTTCTTTCAGACAAGTTACAAAAATTGCATAGAGTTCCCTTAGTCCTACAAAAATTTCACTCTGCTTTCCTTAATGTTATATCTTACATAATAATCATAGTACATTTGTTAAAACTAAGAAATTAACATTCATGCAATATTAGTAACCAAGCTTTTTTGTAGATTGTACCAGGTTTTTTTTTACTGATATTCTTTTCCATCTCAAAATCCTATCTAGGGGCTGTGAGATGGCTTAGCGGTCTAAAGTGCATGCCTGGGGAAGTTTAGGCCACCGTGCAGGGATCGTGGCTCGATCCCAGGCCCCACGTGCTGCGCCACCCCCCATCCCCCAGGGAAAGCCTAGCCGGCCAAAACACAAACAAATATGTAATGTGGTTGAAGAAAATAAAATAAACTTAAAAAAAAAAATCCTATCTAGTATATCACATTTTATTTAGTCATCATGTTTCCTTAGTCTCCTTCAATCTATGACAGTTTTTCATTATCTTGAAAACTTTGAAGAGTAGTGATCAAGTATTTTCTAGAATATACTTTAGCCTGGGTTTGCCTGATCTGTTCTCATAAGATTGGGATAGTTTTTTTTCTGACAGTGTCTTGTAACAAAGTTCAGCTACCCTTGAAATTACAAGGCAGTCCAGGCTAACTTCAAATTCTCAGTGATCCTCCTATCTCAGTCTCTTTGGTGCTGAAATTATAAGCGTATGCCACCATGCCTTTGTCATTGTAATGATTTTGATGATCTTATATTAGAAGTCACATATTACTTTCAGCATAATCTATTCTTCAGAGAGGACTAACAGCTCAGACAATAATCAAGGGAAAGAGAATTAGCTCTAGCTCTTGAAATGAGGAATATTGAAAAGTCATTCTAGGGCTAGGGGTATTGCTCAGAGGTAGAGCATGTGCTTAGAATGTATGGGGCTTTGGGTTCAATCTTCAGTTAAAAAAAAAGAAAATGGAAAAGCAAAAAAAAAAAAAAGGATCACTCTGACCACTCTATGAATAGACTATAGGAGGCAAGGTGCAAGTTAGGTGTCAGATGAAGAAAAACTCAGTGTTCTTCCAGAAGGAGTCTCTTTTCATATCCCAGAGGAAGAGAACAAAAAAATTTATTATCTCACTAAATCCCTAATTTTTTCTGACAGTGTCTTGTTATAAATTTCAACCTTAAAATTACAGCAAAAGGCCATCATGAAGATTAAATGAGACAGCATATGGTAGGTGCTAAGCACGAGAAACTCTCAGGAAGAGCAGTGTCAGAGGAGGAAGAGGGTACCTATGCATTTGGACCATGGTCTTCTTTTATGCCCAATATATGGCTTGGCTCTAAGGATGAAGAGAAAACTTAGCTCATGACTTTGGGGAGTTGACAGTGCAATGACAAACAGAAACACCAAAACAACATGAGGGATTTAGAGGCAGACTTTTTTAATGCTGAACAGGCACCAACTGGGAATCAATTGTTTCTTAAAATGTCAGGCCATGATCTCTGATGGTCTAGGGCTTATATGAGATAAGTGAGCAGGAAGTACAGAGGCAGAATGGCCTGTCAGTTGGGGATTGGTTCTTGCAATATGCGTCCTAGTGACCAGCTATTCTTCACAGTGACCAGCTGTTTCCAAGAGACAGAAGCAACTGGAATGGTAACAGGAACTATTACCTGGACAACTAAGAAAATGAAGTGGGCTGGCTGGACAGCCCAGCAGACTAAAGCACCTGCTTAGGCAGGCACAAGGACGGGACTGGGGTTTGATCCTTGGCATGCTGTGCCGACCCTACCTTCCAGGGGTGCACTGAGACACAACTGAGACTGGGTGTGGTGGCATGCACCTGTAATCCCAACACTTGAGAGGCTGAAAATAGGAGGATCATCATGAGTCTGATCTAATAGTGAGACCCTGAACACCCTGTAGACCCTTCCCTAAATTAAAAAGAAAAAAAAAGTACACACATAGCTGGTTGTAGTGGCACATACTATAATCCCAGCACTTGGGAAGCTGAGGCAGGAAGATTGTTGGGAGTTTGAGGCCAGCCTGGACTACATAGTGAGTTCAAGGCCAGCCTGCACTACACAGCAAGACCCTGTCTCAAAAAACAAAACAAAATAACTAGTACATATAGTGAGAGAGGCAATAAGCTGGGTATAAGGTGGCACAAACCTATAGACCAAGCACTGGGGATGCTGACGTAGAAGAATTGCAAGTGCAAGGCCAGCCTGGGCTCTGTAGCGGGTTCAAGGCAAACCTGAATTGCATAGTGAGTCCCTATTTAAGAAAATATTTTTTAAAAAAAGGTCCTGTAAAGAATTCCAGTTCATTTTACAGATGAAGAAAAGTACCCTCTGGAGGGGTTGGGGCAGGGCTTTGATACAAGATAGAACTTCTTCACCTTAGAAATTGCTAGTTTTAATTCATTTGGGTGAGGGCTCTCATGAGTACAAAAGGAAAGCAGAGAGGATAAAAGCCTGAGAGAAAGACAGGAAAACTGAGGAGGGTGTAATCAGAAGATGCAGAACTAATCAGGGGAAAAGAATGTGCAGAGAGAAATTTAAAAATGAAAGACCCGAGGTGTGGAGAGAGAATGATGCCTCTTTTCCCCTAAATACATGCCTGCCCATACCATCTTGTTTCTATGGTTGATATAGGACCGGTGGAAGCTGCCCTCAGTTCAGCCTCATTATGTCACTGAGTGGAAGGCAGGGTGGCCATCACTGCCCATCTCTTCCTTCTCTCAACTAGTATTTACTAAAAGCCATGTGTGTCAGAAATTCTTAAGTTAATAAGCTCATTTCAGGCAGTGGCTCGCTCAAAGAGGAGAGTAAAACCAAGTAACAGGGTAGGATGTGTCAGGAGGCTGCCTCAGTTAGGGTGCTAGTATGTTTCTTGGGCACAGTTTTGGGACTTTCCCCAGTGGTTGCTGAGCAAGCTTGCATTATTGGTATCTTAGTGTCCACAGGGCCTATTTCTTTGGGGCAAGTTTACCACCTTTACTGGAGTTTTCAGTCTTCAAATGACTATTATTTTCTGTTGTATGGAGAAGCTCACAGTACAGTGTCTGACATATAGTCTATAAATATTTGGTGCGTGGATGAATAGATTTCCATTTCATCAACAGAGAAATCAAGGTTGAGAGTGTGAGGCTTGAAACCATCCAGCTAGATCAGTGGCAGGTACCAAGTCCCTGCATCAGAAGGATTTCAGACCTGGGGATTCTTAGGGCTCAATCCCAATGCCCATAGAACCTACTTTTTCTCTGGAGAATGCTTGTGGGATATGGCGGCAATGACTCCTCAGAGGCCTTTGATACTACCTCAAAAGTGGGCTTAAAAGGAGCCCTGGGCCCTGTGACCCTCTTGATTTTCTCATTCACTCCCAACCAAGGACTAAGGTAAGAGCCTGGTATGCACCTTGAATCTTTCTTATCCCCTAGTAGCCAGTCATGCTTTGCAAATCCACCCATTGCTTCCACCGCTAACCCGGTGCTGGCTGTGGAGATAATAGCTTCCTTCTTCCTTTCTACCCCTTCCTTTGCCTGCCTTGCCTAAAGGCTTCCCTTTCTCCCATCTCTTCCCTTTATTCATTCTTCTCTTTCCAGCTCTCTGATCTTTATTACTTCCCTTCGTCTCCCCACTCCCTCCCTCTCTTCGTGAGGCATAGCCTTGCTCTTTCCTCCCTAAATTGCAGGGCAGTAATGTAGTAAAACAAATCGCTGTCAACAAAAGTACATTTCCACTGTATTCATCCCCATGCAGGGAAGATTTATCAGAGCCTCTTACCCTGCACTGTTATGTAAATGTGGTAATCCAGTGGAAATATGATGTCTAAGGAATCTGAGGATAGAGTTACCATAAAGCTATCAATTACTCACTGGCACTTGGGTTTGGTTAACTCACTCCCTTTCCTGCCCCACCTCCCGCCCCTTTTAAGGGACAACTAGACAGGTGGTGACAGCTTATAAAAAAATGCTTTCTGCCTCCTTGAGTCTCAAGAAGTCATCTGAAGGATCAAATGTTTGTGAAGTGCTTGAGAAATTATAAAGTGCTATCTAATGTAAGAGTATTATTATTTCTATTGTTCTGTGGGCCATCTCTGCACCTCTTTGATTTGGCAAATGTCAGCTGTCTTCAAACCTGAGCTAATCCCACACTTCAGTGTGTATAGATCTCTCTTGGCTGCCTGCCCTCATAAGCAATGCCCTATTTTTTTTCTTTCTAGTTAGTCTTTGAAGGGGCTGGGGTGATAACTCAGGGGCACAAGTGCCTGCCTGGCAAGTGTAGGATCCTGAGTTCCATCCCAGGTCTGAAAAAAAAAAAAAAAAAAAAAAAAAAAAAAGTTAACCTTTGGACTCCCACAATCACATTGATGTTTGTTTGTATTAGAACTTTATTTTCATTTATTTATTTTTTTCACAGTGCTGAGTACTGATATTGAGGGTATTCACACTGAGTTGTGTCCCTAACTCTTTGTTATTAACATTATTGTTATTATTATTTTGAGATAATTTTTGTCTTTCTAACTTGCCAAGACTGCATTTGAACTCTTGATCCTCTTGCCTCACCCTCCTAGGATGCTGAAATTACAGCTGTGTATCTAGTTTATGCTCAAAGTTTAATAGGAAGATAAGTTGTTGAGGGGAACAAGAACTCTTGGAGCAGCACTCCGCCAATTCCCATCCTACTGGGGTGGAGAGTGGGGCAGGTCCCCAAGAGCAGTGGGGAACTAGAAGGTGGGCTAGGGTGGAAGCTGATAGCCCCCAGGTGCGGTACCAAGGGCCTGATGAGTGCGTGTGCTGTCCTTGATTATTCCGAGGTTAGTCTCACAGGGGCCTCGTTGGCCTGAGTTCCCAACACAGACAGGAAAGCCTGACAGCTAATAGCTCAAGAGGAGAGTTCTGGATTTCAGCACAAGCTCTGCTCACATTTTTCACTTGCGAAATATCTGGGTTTGTAAGGAAGAAATGAGAAAAAGCCTGTGAAAAGCTTAGCATAGAAAAAAATTTTTTTGTTGTTGTTTTAGGCATCAATTGTAGAGCTTTCCAGGTCATGAGCCTTGTCTGGGGGAGATAGCACTTGCCTGGTCACATTCCCTGGGGAATGGCTTATAGGCCTGGCTTGTGCCTGTGTCTTTTGGGATGGGGCTGTTTCCATCCAGCAGTCCCTGTGGGCTGGAGTTGAGGGACCTGAGGAGGCAATAGAATGGCAAGAAGAGTTCTGAGGTAAGTGGGTGTCTCTTACGTGGAAATGTCAAGAGTCGGAGCTGGAGGAGAAGGAGGTGGCGGGGGTGGAGGGAGGAGGGAAGAGTATAGGATGTCTCTGAACTGCCAGAATCCGGATGGGGCTGCAGCTCTGGGGCCCTAGTACTTCCTGCCACCCCCAGTCTTTGGGATGAGTCACTAGAGGGAGGAATGACGGAGGCGTCATGTTCTGCCCACAGAGCATCAGGTTCTGTTCCCCAAAAGAGGATGGGTGGGAGGGAGAAGGAGATCTAGAGCTTAGGGCCCAGGAACAGCCAGGCCGGAGGGGAATGAGGAGGAGCTCCTAAGGCCCCACTCACTTCTGCACTCTAGGGAGTAGGTCCCTGCCTTCCACTGCTTGTGCCAGCTCAGTACCCACCATGACTATGAAAAATCAGTCCACAGTTGCTCTTGTGACTTCTACCTGTCTGTGCCTGCCCAGTTTGCTCCAGGCAGGGTCTTCTTACCCTTCTGGTCACCTGTACTAGGGTAAGGAACAACAGTTCACTCTTAGCTGGGTCCAGTGACTTACACCAGTAATTCTAGTACTCAGGAGGCTGAGGTAGGAGGATCTCCATGAGTTCAAGATCAGCCTGAACATCAAGACCCTGTCTCAAAACAAACAAAGCAGTTCACTTCTCTCTTTTCTACCTGGTCAACGCTTAAAAGTCTTATTCCTTCTAAAAGCCTTTTCCTCTACCACTGAGCAACAAGCCCAGGACTCTATTTGGCACTCTTAGTTCATTGTGTGTGTGTGGGGTTTTTTTTTTTTTTTTCAGAGAATGCGCAATTCCTCAATCTTTCAGCTCCTTGCATTCGTGGTCTTCTGTATGTCCTGAGGGCCTACCTGAATATTAAGAAATAAATGTAAGTGTATGGCCTGTTTTTCTTCCTGTCTCCTTGAGCTACTGCTACAGTTACACTTCTCTATTGTTTCTACTTACTGAGCACCTATTATGTGCCAAGTGTCCTTATACATTAATTTATTTATTCCTTCAATGCCCATTTTATAGATGAGAAAACTGAGCTCAGTGAGGTTAAATAACTTGCCTAAGGTCAGAGTCAGCAGATGGCAGAACTAAGATTTGACAGTAAAGTTCTCTTTTGTTCTTGCTTTAAGAATCTTTATTCTAGGGCCGGCCAGACAGTTTAGCAGATTAAAGCTCCTGCTTAGACAGAGTGCAGTAGGTGGGGTTTGATCCCCTGCATGCTGTGCTGGCCCAGACTGTGAGGCACACTGAGACAGCGATTGAGACTGAGTGTGGTGGTGTGCACCTGTAATCCTAGCACTTGGGAGGCTAAAAACAGGAGAATCACTCTGAGTCTGATCTACCTAGTGAGACCCTGTAGACCCTGTACTAAATACACACACTAAAAGAATCTTTATTTTATTTTATTTTTAAAATTTTATTTATTTATTTATTTGCTTGTTTTGTTTGTTTCTTTATTTATTTATTTTGTAGCTGGCTCAGCCTGCCCTGGTGGTGGGGCTGGCGCAGCATGTGGTGCCGGGGATCGAACCGCAGTCCCTGCAGTTGCCTGAGCTTTCCTAAGCAAGCACTTTAGACCACTGAACCATGTCGCTGGCCCAAGAATCTTTATTTTTATTCAATTATTATTATTATTTTTAATATTATGGCCAGTTCAGCCCGCCCTAGGGGTGGGGCTGACACAGCATGTGGTGACAGGGATCGAACTGCAGTCCCTGAAGTTGCCTAAGCAAGGGCTTTAGACTGCTGAGCCATCTCACAGGCCTTACTCATATTACTGAAGATTGAATCTTAGCCAGGCTTGATGGCCCACACCTATAATCCCAGCACTTGGGAGGCTGAGGCAGTAGGATTGGTGCAAGTTTGAGACCTGCCTGAACTACAAAAGTGAGCTTGAGGCCAGCCTGAACTGCATAGCAAGACCCTGTCTCAAAAAGACAAAAAAAAAAAAAAAAAAAAAAAAAAGATTGGGTCTTGCTATGTATATTTTTAAAAAAATTTTTTTTTAAAACTTTATTCATTTATGTTATGGCCAGCTCAGCCTGCCCTTGGGGTGGGGCTGGCACAGCATGTGGTGCCGGGAATATAACTGTGGTCCCTGTGGTTGCCTAAGCTTGCCTAAGCAGGTGCTTTAGACCACTGAGCCATCTCACCGGCCCTTGCTATGTATATTAATTAGGATTCTCTAAGTGAACAAATTCAATATAAAATATATGTATGGTTGTACAAATGTGTATTAGGTGGACTTGCAGAATCAGAAGTAGAGGAGTCCCGGTGGCCATCTGCACACTGCAGAGCTGGAAGATCCAGGAGCAGTTGAAGGGCAAAGGCCTGGAAGCTGACTGCAGAGTGATCAATGAAGGTCTGTGTCAGAAGGCTGAAGAGTGCAGGAGGAAGGCTGAAAGAATTGAGCACCAACATCCAAAGGCAATGGCAAAGACAAAAGCGCCTCGAAAAAAGGGAAACAGCCTATTAGCTGTAATCATCCACATCTGGGGTAGGTCTTACTGCCTCAGTTTTCTGGCCTACATGTCAAGCATTCACACATATCCAGAGCTTATTGATCTGCTTGGTGGTTGATGATGATGATGATGATAATAATGATGTTTTGGTTTTAGAGATAGGACCTCCATATGTAATTCAGGCTTACCAAATAGCCCAGGCTGGGCTCTAACTCATGGTGGCCCTCCTGCCTTAAACTTCTGAATTCTTTGGATGATAGGCATGTACCGCCATGCCTAGTGCTAGATGGTTCTTATTTACATCAAATTGTCATATCACAATGAACAGTTGTACTATGTTTTTGGGACTGATCTCTTGATTCTCCTTTCTCAGCTTCTGAGTAGCTAGGACGACAGGGATTGGAACCCT
>PVKN010015949.1:0-18186 GCA_004027915.1 Capromys pilorides
CACTGAGGATTAAACTCAGGATCTTGCACTTGCCAGGCAGGTGCTTATTCTACTGAGCTATCTCCTTGGCCCCTAAATGTTGAGAAGGATTTTTGGGGGCTGGCTCAGGCTAAGGGCCTGTCTGATGTGCCATGTGGAGGTGAGGACTGAATCACGGTCACAAGCACCTGACTGACTTTGCCCAATCATGTACTTTAATCAGCTACCTGGCAAGCCCCCCCTCAAAATTTTATTTTATTTTACTTTATTTTGAGGAGCAAATACAAAAACAAAAGCAAATAGTAGAAATAGAGTAACATACAACAATAGATGTTACAGATATTCAAAACAAAAATAGCAAATTTACAATGGTTGCTATATTACCTATTTTTATCAAGTCTGTTGCTCAGATTAACAGATATAGCTATGTGAAACTGAAAAAATAATTTGATATTAACACCTGCTTTTAATAAAACTTAATTTTTTCTTGTCTTTTTTACATTTTTTAAAATTTATTTTAAAAAGTATAATAATAATTGATAGGACATTAGAAATGGTACACATTTAGAAGACCAAGGTGAAAGGTATTGAATCATGGTTTTTGTATTACACATTACTGTCCTCGATGGAGTTGCTTAGATTGCCGAAATTAGCATACAGAGTTAGTCAAGGTGAAAATTCTAAACATTAACTGTTATTTTCAGAACACTGGTGGAAATTATTAGTACAATCATCTCAGCCTAGCTGTAATATGCTTGCTTGGTTTTTCCCCTTCTTATTTTCCTATCATTTCTCCTTTCCATCATCTTCATTGTTTAATCCTTATGTTAAGTTTCTTTCAATTTTACTAATATATATATATATATATATATATATATATATGAAGAAAAAACAGAAATCCACTATATAAGATGACTTTGAAGATTCAAAAGTTCAAAGTTGTAGCCGCTGTAAGCCTCAAGTTTATAGTCAATTTTCAGAGAAATAGCAAGATGACCAACAAAGAATAAGACTGTATATACAATAATTAGATATAAATAGGTCAAAGGAAAGTTTTTTATGAGATGAGTCAAACAGGAAATTAACAAAATAAAACTAAAAGAAAAACCACTGAATGGGTTGCAGATATATATGGAAATGCATTCCTATGTCCCAGTAATCCACAGGTTAAAAAATAACTGAGGGCCAGAAAGATAGCTCAGCAGAGTAAACACTTGTCTACGCAAGCACACGCACCAGGGTTTGACCCCCAGTGCTGCATGCTGTTCTAGCCCCAGCCCTGAACGCACTGAGATCAGGTGTGGTGCATGCCTGTATCTCAGCTCTGGGGAGGCTGAGATAAGATCACTTCTATGAGTCTGAGCCCCACAATGAGAACTTGTAGCAAAGAAAGAAAGAAAGAAAGAAAGAAAGAAAGAAAGAAAGAAAGAAAGAAACTAGAACAATAGGTGGGGTTGATTCTAGGGCACTCAGAATGCTGGCTGTTGGTTACTGGCCTATATTCTTTTTCATACTCTTATCATAGAAGCAATAAGGAAACAGAAAAGCAGAGAAGAGATGACACACTAGAGCACAGCCTTCAACTCTAGTATCTCTGCCTGCTAGTACACAGAGTCCAACAGGAAGCTTTAAATCTGATTTATCAAATTGTATTCCTGTGACTTGGACCAGGGCTAGGTTGGACAATGGCAATGAGAAAGCAAGGGAGAAAGTGCTCCTGTGAGGCAAGAAGAGGGTTTGTGGCAGCCACTATCAGCCAAAGTCACTTTTTCTTTTCCATTGGTTTCAATGTAAATATTTGTCTAACTGGGTAAAAGTCCTTTTCTATTCACTTTTATGAACAATAACAGATTATACTAGCAGTGTGGCTGACAGGGGTTCCCTAAGAGAGCTCACTACATCAATTAGTACCATGTAACCAGGTTTCTGGTTTGGTGGGAGCCTATGCGTGACTCACATCTGTATTCTTCCCCTCCTAAGGTCTGGCCCCTATCTTACCCATCTTTACCTCCCCCGAGTGCTAGAACACAGTGCATGCTTGATAAATATTTCTGGAATTGAAATAAATTGATAGCTGAGGCTGCATTCCTCAAATAGTCCACATGGTAGCACACATTTCTTTCTCCCTCTCAGAGTCTAGGTGCAACCTATTGGAAACACAGCATAGATTTTACAGCAGTGGTCGCATAGGAGAGCTTTGGGAGCTTCACTCATCCTGAAGACAGGAAGAGCATGTTGTCATGTTTTCTTGGCTGCTGAGAGATTTGCCATGAAGTTAGGGAGCTTCAGTGAGTTCCCTATAGAAAGAGGATGCTAGAAGGCAAATGGGAAGCATGGGTACACTCCTATTTTTCTTCACTGACTAGAGGATCTTAGCATGAAAAAACCGAATCTCCCATGCTACATTAGTTGAGATTTTCTTCTCACTCTTTGTAATACTCTCTCTTGCATTGAACATCATATTTGTAATTTTATATTCCTTTTGGAAGAGTCCTTCCCTGTAAGGCTCAGACCACAAAAGTTATCACCACCAAGTTGACTGATAGTATATCAAACACTTCTGTGGTTATTTCCATTTTTATAATCAAAAATATGGTTATGAATGTTACTTAACACTGCAACCTGGATTTCCAGTTTCTTTGAGCAACTGGAGGATGTGGCAATGAGCATCTGTATTCTTCCCCAGGTGCCTATAGTTACATAGAGCTAGAGTCATAGCTGTCCCATTCGGATGAGCCACCTGCTGTCCAGGCTTTTTCTTAACAACTCCTCCCATATGCTTTCTCTTCTTTCTGATCCATTCAACTCATTTGAGTTTGCTAACCGATCTGTGTCCTACATAGGTATTCAGGCGCTTGCCAGAGAGACTTATATAGATTCCTAAATATATATCTAATAAGTGGGACCACTGTCATATGTGTGGTCCATTGCTAAAAGAAATGTCATTATGTGATCACAATTGTAATTTGGTCACAGTCACAAATATCTAATAGCAGAGGAAAAAAAGCATGTATCATGTTCATCTTGCCACACTTCACAATAGCCAAAATGTGGAATCTGATCTATGCCCACCAATGAATGAGTGAAGAAAATGTGTCATAGACACACAATGGAACATTATTCAGTCATCAAAAAGACTGAAATCATGCCATTTGGGGAGAAATGGATGGGACTGGAGAGCACATTAGTGAAGTAAGGAGGCCCAGAAAGCCATGTGCTCTCTCTCATATGTGAAATCTAGGAAAAGAACAAAATGGAAAGGAGAAGGGAGACTCTTATGGAAAAGGAAAGGAAATGGGATAGAGAAGACAAGAGAGGGTCAAAAAGATAGTGGATACAGTCAGAAAATGTAGTCTGTATGTGTGTATACATATAAATCTCACACTAAAATCATTATTCTATATAACTAGTATGAAATAGTAAAGTAATAATGAAAAAGAAAAAGAAAAAGCTGTCACAGAAAGAAAAGATACATGGTCTCCTGGAATTTTCACAAAGGAATGGAAGTGGTCAAGGAGGGGGCAGTAAAGAAAGAAGTTTAAAACACAAGAAAGAATTAGTTGAAGCACTTCAAATGGATGATTTCATTTAAATACCCCAAATCTTCTGGGCAGTGTCTGTAATCCTATTCTACAGATGAAGTGATGATTATCTCTGAGGACTTTAATAATTCACTCCAAGGAGCAGATACTCTGACTCAAAGGATGGCCTTCCACAGGCCTACGGCTCATGCCTCTTCTCTGTACAAATCACAAGCTCCCTCTGAATCGGTGGAGAGAAGGAGCCAGCATAGCAATGCCTGAGGGGAAGAGGGACCGAGGTGCTCACACTGCAGCTTGAGAGCTCTGTTCTCCTGGGGAGCCTCCTCTTCAAATCCTATCCTGTCAAAAGAAAGCGATAGAATGCTTGACATTTGACCAGTGAGGACAATGGATGAACTTCTCTATACATATATTTATATCTAAAGATATTCCAACCCAGAAGGGGTAGAAACCCCAGAGGGGTGATGTCAGCAGCTCCTCACACTGTGATGAGAAAATTGAGGATGGGAATAGTCACTACCATTTCCCAGACTTGCTCATAACAAAGAAGTCTCTCTTTCTCCATCCAGCAAAAGCACCCACCTCCCCTCATCTCTACCTGGTTATACGGCCTTGTGCACTCCACACTGATGTCAGCTGATTTCATCACAGCTTTCGCTGAAAAAATAATCATCTACCTATGTGCTCTGTTTCTCTTCTTGACCTCTAAGACCATAAATATCTCTTTAGAAGGTCTTCCTTCCTTTCTTCTTTCCTTCCTTCTTTCCTTCTTTCCTTCCTTCCTTCCTTCCTTCCTCTTTAATGTTGCTCAGAGTGGTTTTTCTCTACTAATAATTCTACAATATTCTTTATTCAACTACTCTCTTTGCTCTGAGTCCTCAGGGTCATACCCATCTTAAAACTCCTTCAAGGATTTCTGGTTTCCTGGCCATCGGTGTTCCCAGACCTCCTTCTGCTTTACCACTTTTTGCCAAAGGCCAGAAGACTGAGGACAAGGTGATTCTGGGAAGAAAAAGAGTCTCTCATGGCACACAGAGCAGTGCTCTCACTCCTCAGTGTCCACATCCCCACTGCATGCACCTGTGCTTATGCTACATGCATGCCGAGGAAGGATTAGGTGGCAGATGATATGAAGGTCCACAGTCAGCTAACCTTACAACTGAGTTTATCCCGACCATTACAGAACTGCAGAAGAGGAAAGCAGGAGGTGGGGAGAGGGTAGGAGTATGTGAGGTTGACCCACAATGGCTGGTTTTGAAGATGGAAGAAGAGGCTATGAGCCACAGAACATGGTAGTCTCCAGAAGCTGGAGAGGGAAAGGAATCTCTCCCCTACAGCCTCCAGGAAAGAATACAGCCCTGTCTACCAACACCTTGATTTTAACCCACCAAAACCAATGTCCAACTTCTACCTGTGGAACACCAAGATAAAAACGGTGTGTGGTGTGAAGCCATTAAGTAAGTGGTGATTTGTTTCAGAAAGCATAGCAAGGTCATGGAGGAAATGCTATGTACTCACTGGGGTGCTTCTGCACACCTAGTCAGCCTGGCCAAGAGGTGACTCCCAAGAAGAACTTGGACAGGATTGCTCTACTACCTCCTCTCAGACTCGAGGGGAACAAAATTTCCTATCCTGTAAAACCTTGTTTATATGAATGACCTTGTCTGGGCCAAGGAATCGATGAAATGTCTCATCACCTCAATGGGGATTCAGCGACAGAAGACAGGACCCAGACTTAAGGCCTCAGAGATTGTTCTCGGGAACTGTAGTCACATTAGGTCTCGCTCTATTGCCAAGAGATCTGTTCTGGTTGCAGAGCTCTGAGACATAGGCAAACCTGAATGATGGAAGAGGTAATATCCTGCTGACCATGTGAATATAGTTTTCAAATAAATTAAATCCAAACAACATATTGTGCAGTTTGGTTTTTATTTTCTGAGTCGCTAGCTCTTAAGCCTGCTGCTTAAGGTCAGGGTGTTGGGGTTTCCCCCAACAACTGATGAACTTATAATATAGGGGGCGTTCTAGACGCTAAGAACTTTGCGTTGTAAGAGCACAAACGTTTGCCGGAAGAAACTCACTTGTTCACAGGAAAAGCTTCTGAGGCTCTCCCTACCGACTAAGCCCAGCCTCGCTGTGATCCGACCCCAGCTCCACGCCCTCCGGGAGCCCGGACCCCTTTCAGCCCCACAGGACTTTCAACTCCTGCATCTTCCTCCAGCCTGAGGGGTGGCAGGGCGCATGGTGTCCGGGATGGATCTCCAGACACATTGAATCACATTGTTACTCAAAAGGCAGATTCAGAAAAATTAAAGACTTCTTCTCCATAGCCGTGATCCAAGTCTGATACCCAAGATGCGAGATGCATGATCGTCCGGCACACTGAGTCTCTCAAGCGAAAGAGAGGGAAGATAGGCGCTCTGCTGAGTTGCAAGTGTTTCTTTTCCCCGGATCCGGCTGATCTCCAACGCGTCGCGTGTGGTCATCCTGCGGGCGCGCGCATCCAGTCGCGCAGCCTGTGTGGCCCGAGAGCGGGAAATCGCCGAGCCCGGCTCGCAGGCAGAAGTCCGGGAGCCGGGGAAGCCCCGGCTGCGCTCTCGGATCCCCGGCCCAGGGAGGTCCCGGCTGGGCTGCGCCGCTCCGCGGCACCGCGCGCCACCTGCAAGCCCGCGGCGTCGCCACCCTCCTCTCTTGCAGCTTCGGCTCTTTAGTTCAGCGCCGCCGAGACGCGGGACCCCAAGACCTCGGTCCCGCCCTCCGCACCTCGCCAGGCGCATGACCCGCTGCAAAGAGTTAAGAGCCGGCGGCCTAGACTCCCCTGGCCGCCGCAGGTCCCCAGGCGGCTCTCGCCGCTCCTGATTGGCTGAGAGCCTGTCAGTAGTAAAGAGTATCAGATAGCAAATTTGGGACCTTCATAAAGGCGTGGTGCTCTTACTCCGCAATCGCTGGCAGCTTATGACATCAGCCAGGAACGCCTGGGATGCCGCGGCTCCTGGCAGGCCTCAGGGGAGGAGGGTCTTGCCGGCTAAGAGTTAATTAGCCCCGAAGAGCGAGGGGGGAGGCGCCAGTTTTCTGGGGACACTGGCTGCCACTGTATGTTCTCCTACCCAGGGGAGCTCACAGAGTTGGATGAATTCTGGGTTGTTAACTGCGGTCAGCTGGGCTCCCGGGAGCCTGTTCCTGGTGGAAAACAGGGGGCATCTGGCAAAGGGACCAGCGGCTTGCTGAGACGCACCATGACACTCCTGGGGTCTGAGCATTCTTTGCTGATTAGAAGCAAGTTCAGATCAGGTAGGGCTAAGGCATTTAGCGTTTCTTCTTAAACTTTTCTCTTCTGTGATTCTCAACTCTAGAACTGCTTTCCAATAAATATCTCAAAGCCCGCCGTGGCTACCTCCACTCTGTTCCCCAGAAATACATTTTGGAAGCAGAGAATTTTATAAAATTGACTTTGGGAGCCTTTCATGTCTTCTGCTACAAATGCTTTCAGTGGTGGAGTGTGGGTTTGTTCGTGACTAGGCCAATCATGTTATCTTATTATATTTTTTCTCTATATCTGTGAATAGAAATTTTAGAGGGATATGTCCAAAGAGCTTGGAAAATGAACAAATAAGGGTTTTTTTTTTGCATTTGGGAACTGTGGAATAGTCAGAACTTCTGAGAAGATGGACTTAGTGTTGTATACTAGGTACAAGGGTCACTCAAAATGTAGCTAATCAAAACAAATGTATTTCCCAAAAAAGTCACTTGAGGGAAGTAAAAATAGCAAATTTGGAGCATACTAAGAATTTAAAATGACATCACTGTGGAGGGGGAGGGGAGTCCAGTGCCACAAATATTTTTTCCCAAACCATCTGATATTTATAAATGGAGAATTTTCCCCCAAATTTCTGTGTTAGTGGCACATAAAGAAACTTCCCAAAGGATGCTGAGTGGAGGTGAGTGGAAGGGAGAGATGGGAATGCTAGCTGCTCCTTCCAGAAGGGCTGCACACAAGCATATGAGGTAGCGGTACGCGGGTTCCCATGGTTAGACAGGCGACACTTGGCTGCTTAAGTTCTTCAGTAGCTCTGTGTATATTGTTGGTTTTATAACAGTAGTAAGAACCCACTCAACAGTGGCAGAACACCTGCTGTTCTAAGAGCTCCAATGTCAACCTTCAGTGCAACAGGTGTCAGCAAGATGTTGGTGTGGTTTGCCAAGCTATGTTTCTCTTAGCCTTTGCAAATGGTGCTGCTGCTGTGGTTTCACTAGGAGAGGGTGATTTGAAAATGAAAAAGGCAAGAATGAAGGCAAGGATCACCCATAACTTTCTTAGCTGCTCTGGGATTTTAAGTGTCTATGGGACTGGTTGAAGTGTCTATGGGATTTGTTGTTCTTGTGCTACTGAACCAAGTTGAAAAGTCAAGAGCTTGGGCAGCCACAGCCATGATGCCACAGAAGCCAAGGAGTAAGGGTGGCAACCGCCAGCTGCCAGGGTCTACAATGGATTAAATCCTTTCTTTCCTCTCACAAGGTGAGGTGATTGGTATGTTAATCAGCCAGAGACCTGGCCACCACTTGGTAGTTTGCTTAAAACTACAAGGCAACACTGCCACCTTTCTGAAGAAGAGAGGATGTGGATTTGTTGTGCCTGAAACTACTCATTTCAAAGGCTTCTTTGCAGGTTTCTTGTGGAGGGTGGTGAGGGGCTGTATCGTCTCTAAAAGGATTTGGGTGATGTGCTTAATAGTAACTTGCAAAAGAAATGAAGCCAAGGAATGCTTCCTTCAGTTAAAGTGTAGCAGAAAGACAATTTTGCCCTGCTCCTAATTTCCATCTCCAGGGCTTTGTAGTCCTGGACTGTTCAAGGTTGATGCTGCAGTCCCTGAACCTAGCATTTAGAGAACTGCAGTGCCTCCCGCGAGGCCCTGCATGTCATAAGGAAGGGTAGCTGGGGGAAATCCTGACATAGAAGCAGAAGCAGCCTAGTTTAATCCCTTATCCTTTTATAAACAGGGAAACAGGAGTCTGGAAATGGGCACAGTGGCTTGGTCATCTGGGATGCCAGAGCAGATAATCTCTCAAAAGACAAAGCAAACAAAGCCACATGTAAAACTTAGAAAGTGTAATGTCAAAGCTGGTAGCTATTCTTTCTGGATAACATTAGCTGTAGTAGTGTCTGGTAGACAGTATGCTACGAAGAAGGCCTCTGTCTAAGAGAACTCAGCTTATTCTGTAGCTAACGCTGACCGAAAAGGGCTCTTTTTGCTTGGATTTCTCCAGGTTGTCTTCCTTCTTCTTCTCTTTCATGAGCCATTTAAACACTAAACTCATTAAATTCTTTCTACTTCGCTGTAAATCTTTGCTTCAATTACGTATCATGTGAAAATATCTCAAAAATATATGCAACTAAATTGCTTTCTGATTATAGCAACTTAGACTTTCTGTGATAGGGCTTGTTCATAAGCAAGTGGATAATCCCTTTCAGCCTGCAATTGACATGAGTGGCGGCCACATTTTGTCAACTTCCTGTAAACTATAATCCAGTGGCCTTGTGCTTAAGTGCAAAATCATGGTACAGGGCCAATCGGCTTTGAAAGTTTACATTTATGAACACGTTTAGTGACACAAAGTCATCTTGTCTGAGAGGCAGCAGGGAGTCATATTGGAGTCCGTGGGTCTTGGGCCAGACTACCTGAGAATCTAGCAGTCACCTTCACTTATTAACTGTATGACCTTGAACCTTAGGTAAGTAACATAATTCGCTGTGCCTTCACTTGCCTCATCTGAATGGTGAGAATGATTATACAATTGTGAGCATTAAGTGTGATAATGTATGTAGACTTCTTAAAGCCTGGTGCTGAGCAAGCCCTGGTAATTAATTGATATCCTATTGTTAATACCAAGAGGCAGTGTGGTTCACTTCTCTCTAAGTCTAGGTTATTTAATCTGCAAATGTCCAAAATGGAATAGGTGATTTTTTAGATCCCTTTCATTATGATTCTCTGAAGACTCATAAAGATTATCTGGAAACAAGCAAAATGACAACACTACCCTTGACATAACCATTACAGTTTACCTAAATTTAATTAGTGTTGCCAACTGATCATATTTTTAGTTTTAATCTTACTTTTTGTGTATGCGTTATAAATTGAACCCAGAGCCTTTGTACTAAGATACATCCCAAGCTCCTTTTATAATTTTTGAGACAGTATCTCACTGAGTTGCCTAGGCAGGGCTCACTGCAGCTCCCCTGCCTCAGCTTCCCAGAGTGGTGGAATTAGAGGTGCATGCCACCACACTTGGTTTCTTGTTGTTGCTTATTCAGTGTCTATAATCAGTGTCACTGTCAACATTTTCCCCTAATATCAAGCCCTGTGTCATATGCAGTTAAAGTACATTTATATATGTGTGCAAACACACACACACACATGCTTATGAATCAAAAGTAGAGCAAAACATTCAATAACGAATTCTACTTTTAAAAAAACTATGTGTTTTTTTCTTTTTCTCTTGTCTCTCTTGCCTATTGCAAACAACCCAAAGACAGTCTCTATTACCTAGCCCTGAAATGCAGAATCATCAGATTTTGCAAATAAAAACACAGAATACCTAGATTAATTTGAATCTTAGACAAATTAATATAATACATAATTTGTATGTATCCAGCAACAGTTATCCTTTTACCTGAAATTCCAGTTCCCTTGGGCATTTTGGAGACCCTACCTACAGTCTTACGGTTAGCATTCTCTGCTACTCTGTCCATAGCCCTCCAAACTCTTGAAATTGTGGACTAGTCTCCAAACATTCCCTAAGATTATAACTTTTGTATTTTAGACAAGAAAGCAAAAGACTTGTAATAAGGAGAGGGAGCCATAAGAAATAATTCTGTGTCTCCTTAGAGCAGAACGGTGCAGGGGACGAGGAAGAACGTAGAAGATTCACTTTTGGCCTTGTGGCAAGAAGGAAGACAAGCTGAGCAGGCAGCTGGGGCTCAGGCAGCACAAGCGCCAGGACTTAGAGCTGCAGCTAAAATAAGCGGGAGCACGTTTAAGCAGCTAGTTACTACACAGTGGAGGAACTCTGCTGGATATCAGGTCGTGGAATGCGTGTACTCCCGTCCTCCCACCCCGGCTGTGCCCAGGGTCAGGTCCCCAGCATCTGCAACTAGTAGGTTGTCCTTCTAGAGACAACATGGAACATTTCAGCAGGATCCTGGGGTCACCCTCTCTGTCGTTTCTCTATTCCCCATCTTTGAGACACTGAAAAGATCTATTGGTTCCTACTTTCAGGTTAAAATCTCTGGTGCCAAATTTTCTCTCTGATGCATAGAGACTATTGGATTAACAGGTTGATCCCCTAGTTTTTACTGTAATGGACACTAAGGAAGAAATTTCCATTATTAGTTCAAAAAGTCCCTGGTATTAACCTTCATTATTAATTCACTCTATAGCTTAAGACAAACAGTTTCACCAGGAAGAATAACTTTTCCATAATATCTATTATCGTGTGTATACATATATATGTATATACATGATATATATGCATGTATATACATATATATATGTATATACATGATAGTATAAAATGAGATCTAAAAAGGCCAATTATAATTGACCTTTTCAGATCTCATTTTTTATCTTCTACAAATGGCAGGATTTTTATCTCTAAAGCTGTTTCCAACTCTAAGATTTCAGTTTCTTATGTCAATAGCCATTAACTACTTCTGATAAGTTTTAGAGACTATAAGCATAATGAAAGCATTCCGAGTGAGAATAAACCTAGCTGAAGTTTGAATGAGGAGTTATACTTTTAATGTTAAGTATTTTAAAATCTTCTTTGCAAGTCAAAGAAAGATGATATATGTTACCAGTTCCCCATGAAGACAGTGTTTATCAGGTATCACAGACATGCTAATTTTTTAAATTCTTTAAAATTCCAGACCAGGCTGGGGTCCCTTCAGGACCACTGCCCTCTTCTGGTCTGGTCACCCTGGATTCTCTCACAGGTCTTGTGCTCCCCACTCCTTGTCCCCCTCCTCTGGAACCCTAGCACTCACTTGCCCTGTCCACTTTTATCCATGGCTTGTCTCACTTTAGGGATGGATAAGCATTTTGTTTATTGGTTTGTGATGAGGGCCAAAAGAAACTTTTGCTTGTCTGTTGCTCACTCCTTTCCTTCTCTAGGACTAGAAAGTACATAAAGGAGAACTAAGATATGTGTGTCAAGGGCTGTTAGTGTTGTGCAGCAGTGAGGCACTAATCTAGTGTGCATGGATGGACCCAGGGCCACAGTAATAATAATAATAATAATAATAATAATAATAATAATAATAATAAATATTTTCATTACTCTCCCTAAATACTATTCAAAAACAGCAAAAGTAAATAATATATGTTTGTTTTAGGTGTGTGTGTGTGTGTGTGTGTGTGTGTATGTGTATGTGTTGAAACTAGAAAAAAGGTACAGGAGGAAAAGAAAATATAAATACAGAATTCTGAGCAGTAGCAATGCGAGAAAGGCTACATGAAGAGGTGGGGCAGGGCTCAAAGGCAAGGGACAAGTTATTGATACTGTTCTTAGGGTTGACAGTTGATAGATGTATTTATTATTAAGAAAATTAAATAAATAGGGGTCATTTATGGGCCAATGATTGTGCAACTGGGTTCATAGACCAGGAATTATGATTACTATCCTTCAGTCTGCCTTAGTTTCTTTTTAAAGAAATGTTTAAACACTCGAAGATCAGAAAGAATGGCATTTATTTTTTACCTATTACAGAACATGACAGAAACAGTAAGTCTCTGTCAAATTGGATTAAGTCAAAGTGAATGGATCCTAATCTAACTGCATGAGAGAAAAACAGAAACACATGGCAGAAGCAAAAGTGGTCAACCATGGTGTAAGAATGTTACATGTTTTGGAAAAGTCCAACCTGAGTAGGAGACATGGGAATACCACCAACAAGGCTCCACTAGTCATCCACTGATTGTGAAGAAACAGCTGGCCTTTTGATTCAGATGGGTGAGGACCCAGCAGGTACACTTCACAAGTGTCTGCTTTCTGAGTCCTAGGCCTTGTGTCTTGTGGGTAGAGCACAGGAGGCACTTGTCACGTGCACCCTGACTCTGTGATCCCAGAAAAGTCCACCAGTGTGTGCAGCTCTGTTTCACATGGGCAAAGCAAGTATGATCTTTGCACTCCCTGATTTTTGAAGGAAAGACATCTCTGCAAACATAATGGGTGATAAAAATATCTAGTGAATGTTTACATTTCAAAAAATTGATTGCAGTAAAACATTACCCTTCTTATCACATACCCACCCTTAAAGCGCATTTATTACATCATTCTTGCCAATTTCTAAAGCATTTATGCAAATTTTCACTTGTGAGCACCTTTATCAGGTGTGATAAAAAGATGCAGTGACTGCTGCCACTGCTACTGAGTGCCATCCAAGGGACAGGCAAGTTCATAAAAACAATGCTTCCCCATTTAGCTTATTCACTGGCTGTGACACTATGCAAATTCTAGCTCCTCCCCAAAATCAAAAATGGCCACCAGAAAGGTGAATATTTTGAATTCATTCAGAACATGAAGACAGCCATGAGCATGCAGCTAAAGACAGTCACAAAAGAAGACTCCCAGAAGCACTTAAGAAAGGGGCAAGAGTGATGGAATGAGTGATAATGTAGAAGGAGTATTTTGAGAGGGATAGAAAACAATGTGTTTGGCACTGTCATACTTTTTCAAGATTTAAATGTTCACCATATTTTTCAGTGATCCCTTGTGTTAAGTGTTTCTTTCACAGAAAGAATTCCTACTCACCCTGTGGGACTGGATTACTGAATTTGGTGGCGTGTGAATTGCACAAGAAAGAAGCATAGAGCAGTTAAAAGGTTTTGATGGACATAAATAGGATTAACAATAATAACAACAACCATTAGCCAAATAGTTTTGCAACTTTATCATTTTAGTACTCAAGAGTTTCAGTTTTATTAAGCAGGTAGTGCTTACTTTTTCCAGAATAGTTAGTAAATCAAGCACTACTTAATCAGATTGGTATCATTAGTCCTAGATAAAAAAGAAAGAGGTCTCCAAATTTTGTTACAACAAGATGTATTCTTTATTCCCAGAAATTTACGATAAATAAGGGTGATTCTTATCTTTTATTTTCTCAGAGCACCACAAAAATGCCCTCTGGAAACTCTGAGGGGAGAATAATGACTTTCTTTTCTCCCACTGGTGAGGGAAGATAAATTCTTGTTCCCTAGTTGGACAGCTTCTCTTATCAGTATAATCACTCTGGTGATCGCTATGTTCAGTCACCCTGGATCACTGGAAAAGCAGCATTCAAAGTGAATTAAGTCATTATAATATGGCAATATGTATGTACCGGGTGCTCTCATGTGTAAGAGGTTGGCTGTCACTTGATATACATAGCAATGGTGAGTGGATGCACAAACTCTCACATACTTGCTGCACTTGACACACACCTCTCATGTGCCACTCTAGATTGGACTAACAAGTGAGTTTTCCATTCCCACAGTCTAGATCTTTTCCGCGGGCCTTTGTAGGAAGCACAAAAGCATCAGTTTTATCTTATAAGATATAACCACTGAGCCTCAGGAAATAGTCCCATTTCACAGATGGGCTGAAATGTTCCCCCTCTCTTACTGCCAAAAATAAACCCCCAGAGGAATCTGCTCAACTACTTCTTCCTTCAGACTGGTGGGGCTGGTTTTTCGATCTCAAGTAAAGTTCCATGTAGAATTTTTGATACTCAAGCTCCAAACAAGACACCAAGGCCCCAAAAAAGATTAAAATTAGAAAATGCTATTTAATATTAATCAAACTATAATCTCAACATTTCAGTTTCTTTATTCTTTGTGTTCCCTTCCTATGATTGTCCATGTGCCTAAAGATATTTACGAGATTATAATCACAATACTTGAGTAAATTTATGCTCAGTGTTTTAACCATTAACAATGTCCTAAGCATTTTCTCAGATTGCTCCATAGCAACATGATGCTTACTTAAGACTGTATTATATTCCAATAAGTAAGTGTATGATAATTTACAAAAACTTTCCCACTTGTATTGAAAAATTAAGCCAGTAATAATTTTATAGAATAAAAAGAACTGCAATGAACATTGTTATGTAGAACACTATGAAACCCTTTATGCTAAGGAAGATACTGCTTTTTCTGTAAGTGATGAATATTTTCCGTAGACCTGCTTCTCTAGATGATGAATGTGTGACCCTACAGTAGATCTAACTCAGTCACCTTGTATATTTTCCAATAGTGACTGGTATTTATTTATTTTTTGTGACTGGTATTTGATGAACCTTTCATATATTTTCAATAGAGAAAGAAAGAAAATGAATAACAGTTTGCTTGAAAACTTCTGTGTGATATGCTCTTTGGGGACTACATGTTACCAAATATGACATAAGAGGAATAGGGTTTTTCTTTAGTTTTGTTTTTGTGGTACTGGGGATCAAACTCGAGACCTCGCACTTGCCAAGCAGGTGCTTAGTGCTGCTGAGCTATCTCCCCAGCCCAGGACTAGGTGTTCTTAAACCTATCATCTGTGGACTCTTCTGTTATATCATTTATTCTTTACAAAAATGTAAGTGAGGTGAATTAGCTGAAACTCAGAGATGTCAAATGACTGAAGATGAATCTGTTTTCTCTGCCGTATCATAAGAGCCATCTATATGTATATTAGGTCTTCCTCCTCTCTCCTCACTTCTTCCTACGTGCACATATCCTGTGCCCAAAGGATTGAGTCGAATTCATTCTGGACAACAACTCGAGGCATAGACTCAGCTGTTGTTATGCCACTGGTTTCTTAAGTAGTAGTTTATACTGGGTGTGGCACACATCTGTAATCTGAGCACTTGGGAGGCTGAGGCAGGAGGATTGGTGTGAGCAGGAGACAGGCCTGGGCTACAAAAGTGAGCTCATGGCCAGCTTGAACTGCAGAGTAATACCCTGTCTCAAAAAGACAAAACATAAAAATAAATAAATAGAGTAGTAATTTATCAAGTTACCCATTTCTAGTACTAATTGATCTTTGAATCATACATATGACACACCTCAAAATCACAAGGTTTTTAATGAAATCTGACTAGTAGATTATAATTTATTTCAGGAGAAAAATTCAAGAAAATTTTGAAAACTGAAACAGGAAGAGATTTGGTCTATGACATTAAAATACAAGAAATGCACAGTGATTAGTATTCTTTTTTTGAAATATTTCTCAAATAAATAATGTTTTGAGTAAAAAGAAAAATACTATCATTGGACCAAAGCTGTGCATACAGAGACATGAAAATTCAACCTCTGGTAATGACAGCTGTTAAAGTCACAGTAAAGTATGCAGTGAGTTGTTTTGAGAAGCAGATTGTTGGAGAAAAATTGCCTCAGGTATTTTATAATAAATATTAAAATAAAATTCATATAGATAAAAGCTATAAAGATCTATATACTTTCAAATAGAACAACAGAGAAAAATTTTATAGTGTTGGCATGGGACAAGCCTTCCGTTCACATCTTCCAAAACAGAACTAAAGATGGATAGATTGGTTACTTAAAAAGTTTAAAATTACACATGAAGGGCTGGCAGTATAGCTCAGCAGACTAAGCACTTGCTTAGGTAAGCGCAGGTGCCAGGGTTCAATCCCTAGCATGGCATGTCACACCGGCCCTGCTTTCCGGTGTGCTGAGCCAGCGATTGAGTCCAGGCATGGTGCCGCATGTTTGTAATCCCAGCACGAAACAGGAGGATCACTGTGAGTCAGAGTTGCATAGTGACACCCTGCATGAAAGAAAGAAAGAAAGAAAGAAAGAAAGAAAGAAAGAAAGAAAGAGAAGTAAACATGAAAACATCACCAAAAGAAAGTAACTGTCAAATAGGCTGTAAGAGAATTCTTAAATGTATGTGAGACAGTTACTTTTTCAAAAAGAATTTCTTCAGGGATGGCGAGGTAGCTCAGCAGTTTAAAGCGCCTGCTTATACAAGCATAGGCAACTGCAGGAACCGTGATTGGATCCTTGGCACCATGTACTGCGCCAGCCCCACTCGCAGGGCAGGCTGAGCCGACCATAATCTAAATTAAAAAAAAAAAAAAAAGAACTTCTACAAATAAGGTTAAAAGTAAGCAGGGCCAGCCAAATAACTCAGCAGATCAAAGCACCTGCAAGCAGGTGCAGGGGCTGCAGCGTGCTGCGACAGAAATTGAGACTGCATGTCATGGTGTGCATCTGTAATCCCAGCTCTTGAGAGGCTGTACACAGGCAGATCACTATGATTCCAATCTAGTAGTGAGACCCTGAGCACCCTATAGATACTTCCCTTAAAAAAGATCAAAAGCAAGCAACCCAGTAGAGGACAATTCAAGGAAGAGAAATGGAGAAATGGTTAGTAAACACAGGAAATACATTTAAATCACATTCAAGAAAATGCAAATTGAAACACTAAAATACAAGCTTTTTCGCATTCCACATGATCTAAAATTTTAAATATTGGTAGCATGAGATGCTGGGCAAGCATGCAGCAGTGAGAACATCCATGCTATTGTTGAGAAACCTTAGCAAACTCTTAGGGCACAGATTAACCATTTTGATTAGTTTTCCATGTGCTTCCCCCATCAACAAACACACTTCAAGCTACTCAATCTAAAAATGTCCATATACACAAATGAACTTTCAGTGCAACATAACATGTAATGCTTAATCTAAAAATCAGAAACAGCATAAAGGATGGTTAATCAAATTATGGTGCAGTCATATTATGAAATACAATAATATAGAATACAAAATAAAAAATGGTAAAATTTTATATGAGCTGGCATGGAAAGAGTTCCAAGATACATAGGTAACACTTTTGTGGGTTTTCTTAAACAGATTATGACCCAATCAGGTAATACATTTTTATTTGTGCTTTTAAAAAAAATCTATAGAGAAAAAAACAAGAAAATCAAAAAAAGCTAAATGACATAGATCTAAATGTTGGTAATGATATTCAGGGGTTCAGACAAGTAATCTTCTTTTCCATTTAAATCTTTGAAAATAAATGTATTTATATTTATGTAATTTTAAATATGCTTATTTTAAAGAGAAATTCATAGCATAATTGTAGTGGAGAATAGCACATCTCTGCAAGTTTTTCATCATGTATAATCAACTTCAAGTGTGAAGTTTGAGGATTCAAATTCTAAAGTTAATTTGAGGCTGGCTAGATAGCTCAACGGATTAAAGCACCTGCTTAAGCAGACTTGGGGGCCAAATTGATCCCCAGCATGCCATTCTGGCCCTGCCCCCAGGGCGCACTGAGCCAGGTGATTGAGACGGGCACCGTGGCATGCCTGTAATCTCAGTGTTTGAGAAGCAGAAAACAAGAGAATCACTACCAGTCTGATCTGTGTAGGAAACCCTGTACTAAAATAAATTTTTTTAAATTAATTTGAGTATACGTTTATCCATTTTAAGCCTCTGAACAGATACAGAATATTAAGTATGTCTATTCAGTGAGCTATTAGACTCTAAGTTATAAATTTGATATCCTCCCACAATATGTACAGGTGTCCATGCACACAGAGAAGTACCAATAAATTCTATATTATATTAGGCTCATTGCTTGACTCTAAGGTAGCAAGGTAAGAAAGTTGTATGGAGGG